>ML244099.1:16285-60631 GCA_005239495.1 Nicotiana undulata | reverse complement strand
AGGGGGGGGGGGGGGGGGGGGGGGGGGGAGGTGATGGGTGTGTTTTGGGGTGTGACAGGAGTGAATGGTTGTCACTTGTCCCAACAGTTTAGTTGATCTAAGAGTGCAAAACTGGCTGGAACTTTTCATCCCAATCTGGATCGTTTGTACTATGAGCAGCTCTGTATTCTCTGAACTTAAGTTTGATGTCTTAATTTGCTCCTCAACCAATCTGGATCTTATAGGTGATGTGCTATTTATGAGATTCATTGATTGCAAACTGAATTATGGACCTGGATGTTCTTGAGGTTGTTCATTAGTATAACACTGAAGCTTTTTGGCCAAGTTATCAGCTTGCTCATTTTCATAGTTATCGTTGTTGTTGTTGTTATTCAAAAGCTCTAGTTAATCTTTCCAACTATTCTATTATGCGAAAAACTAAAGATAGATGTGCAGATTTTCATTGCTTTTAAGCTTGAAAATGAAACATCATAAGGGAAAAGGAAGAAGAAGAAGACGACATTTGAGGATTGCTTTGCTATTTGAGGTTCTTATGTGCAAGCATGGCTCGCACATTTGTCTTGATACTTTGGCAACCGCAAAGATGTCCTTTCTTTTGAGTTTTTCGTGAATCTCCAATTCCCAGAACACATGCTCTTAGAAAAGTTGGGACCCTATAAAAGTTGAAATACACTTGTGTGCATGCTACCATTGAAGGATAAATGGGTGTCCATTAGTATCGTCTATCAAAATATTTATGTCGAATCACTAATGTATATAGAAAAACACGTTCATGAGAGCCTGAACCATTCCTTTGACCATTACATTTGTCTTGATTTTCAGGTTTAATGATAGGATATATCCAGATCAATAGAGTCCGAGTTCTTATGAAATGCAAAACTGCTGGCTTATTCCAGTTTAGAGATTCTTTCCTTCTTATTTTGGACACTGAGATATGGAGAGGAATGAAGTTGTTGCACTGGTGTTCTGTGTCGAATTCATCTATGCCACACGAGTTACTTGTTTAATATACTTAATATATATGACATTGAGTAGCTTTCTTGGTGTGCCTGATCACACAATTTACATGTTGATAAGGCGCTGAAAATATTCTGATGCTCAATTGATAACTACTAGGATCTCCTTCACTATTCCGAAATTATTTTTATTCTTTTCAACTTGGGCATAAGTGAAATATACCATATTGACGGGGAGTCGAAATCATTATTTCAGTTTGATATTATTTCCAACAAGTATATCAGCCAAGGCAAAGGTTTAAATAATGATCTTTTGGTAAGTATGACTTATTTGTTTGACGTTGATAAGGCCTGTAGATGGCTTCTGTTAGTCTAAAAGTAGTTGGAAATTTGAATAGTTGCTTTCTCCTTTTCCTGTGTTGATATAAGAGAAGAGGACACGATTATCTCTAGTGCTTTAATAGAAGCATCGTCAGCTAAGTAGTGTCTAATATTTGAATTGACTGCATTTCCATGATTCCATCTCATCGTTATTGCTCTGTAGGCTACACAACCCAGTGGAATCCCACAAGTGGGGTCTAGGGAGGGTAGTGTGTACGCAGATCTTACTCCTACTCCGAAGGAGTAACCCTCGGCTAAAGAAGATGAAAATTAGGCTACACTATCACAAGTTTCAAATTAAGCTGAACACTAGGCTACTTTATCTTCTTAAATGCAATAAAGAATTTGGTTTCTCAGGTACTCATTCGGAGTTTTGTTTGTTGTCCTCCTAACCAATGACCATGACATCTTTAGGGTTACCTACAAAATACAGCATTAAAATGAGGTATGGTTCTGCTGTGTGTACACTGTGGTCACTATCCCTTCTTCCTATAATTTTCTCAGCTGGTGATTTGTCACCAGGCAGCACATTACACATTAGCAGATGGATGCTATAAATTCCTCCGAAAAATCATAAAATACGGTGAGTCACGTGCAATTGGGTTTTATTTGGCAAACACTTGTTTGACCATAGATTTTGCCAAAATAAACTTGGGTTTTATTTGGCAGACACTTGTTTGACCATAGATTTTGCCTATATTTTGGCAAAAATTCCAAATCCCAAAACCAGCTCAATAGCTGGTTTTGGGCCAAATCCCTAATAATACACATGTTTTCCCAAAATAAATTGTTCTGAAAACGTATGTCCAAACACATTTTCATCTTCAAGCCAAACTTCACCCAAAACAAATTAGGAAATTTATGGTCAAACGCTAGCTAAACAATTTCCGGCATTTCAATAGTGAACGTTGTGCACATACTACTCTCCCCATATCCTACTTGTGAAATTACACTAGGTTTTATTGTTGTTGCACTGTGCGTTGTGGTGACGTTCCGATTGCTGACATAATTAGAGTGGTTTCTCTCATGGGCAAATAACCATTCGAGCATGAAAAATAAAAATAAAAAGCACTGAGGATATTGAAAGATTTATTCCCTGAAGAATACATCTTATATATGGTGAGGGTAACTTGAACATTGAAGAATTTGTTGGATATTGACAAAGACATAAGATGGCATATATCAAAGAGCATTATTTTGGGACCATCAATGGTTAGTCTATTTTACACACTCGACTATACATCGAGTAGGCAAAACTAATGTAATATAGCCATTAGCCATATACCTCTCCTTATTTCCCCTTTTTCTCCTGAGGCATTGAGTGGCTGTTTCTGTTTTTTGGGTTAAATTCCAGCAAACTTCTAGTGAAATTTGAGTAATAAATATTTCTCATTTTTGCATAGAAAAGCTTTTCAGTGAACTTTGTCTTTTAATTACTCATGCCAATCATCCATCTAATTAAACTGTACTGGAACTAGATGAATGTTATCACTTAAAATTATTGTATTTGTAATCACCTTATAAGTGACGGTATAATTATTATTTTTATACATAGAACTAAACTCTTCCTCCTTAGGTTCTAAAATAATTGTGCCACTAAATGAGGAGTGATTCTAGTTCTGGAATTGTATTTTGTTGGATGCCTTACAATATTTAACTCTGTTCTTCCAACTGCAATAATTTTAAGTAATAATTTATGTTCATATAATTAAGACAGATAACAGTGAAATTTATTGGAAAGATAGTAGAAAGTCATACTCCTCTTAAACCGAACCAGGATTTAGAGATAGATAACCAAACAATATTTCAAAAACACAAACATCAACACAAAAGCAGTAAGAGTTGCCTCCCCCACGACGCTACATTTGCATGCTTATTTCATGAACGATAAATGGCAGAATCAAAACTAAAGAAACTAACTCAATGACGAGATGGTGGTGCGTAGATGCTTCCACCACCTGGAATTTCAGTGCCAGTTCCAGGGTTGGGAATAATGAGACCAGTGCCAGTATTGGTACCAGTGATGGGATTATAAGTGAAAGGGTTGAAATGAGAGCCTTTAGGAGGGACAACAACGCGACCAAATCCTGGAATTAGAACAGTGCCATCGTACTCTATGAACGAGTCAGGTTGTTTCTTGTCACTGATTTTAGTGTTCTTGTAATTTGGGATGTCACGCCCCCCAAGTGCATGACCTGAGAAAGAGAGCAAAATAATATTGAGGATTAAGATGAAGAAAAATATGGAATAGTGTCCATAGTTGGCCATTGTTGAGGAATTTTTAGGTAGATACAAGATTCAAAGATTTATAATGATCAATAAAACAATGAAAGCTTTTGGGAGGGAAATTGTTGCTTACTGATGGAGTAAGATGGAGAAGAAGTCCGTTTTATAGGAGAAGAATGTGGCAAAGTTGGGTGGAATTTTTGGCGGTGAATTATTAGGCCAGAGGTTCTTGTTTCAAGTGGTGCATGCATGCATAATATGAGTACTACTCCTATAGGAGAACAACGCAATAAATATATATATGAAAAATTACTTAAATATCAATAAATATTATATTTTGAACACATAAATTTAAAACTATAATGAATTAAATGATGAAATCATAAGATTGAACACATCTAAGTTAAAATCATGCAACCACTTCTTCGGTGGAGAGAAGCCAGTAGACCCCGACGCCCACAAATGTGCCTTAAAAGTCCCATCTGCTTTTTCAGTCAGCAAATATTGCGCCGTATCTGTTTGTTACCGTCATTTGTATCTTTATTGCACGTTAATATATCTGTGAGATCTACTGCTATGGAAATTTCATGGCGTTCTTTATTCTTTTATTTTAAGCAGCAGGGCAGGCTGAAGTGCTAGGAAAGTAAGACATATGCCTTAGGCCCCAATTTTGAGGGACCCCAAATTTAAAAGGAATATGTTGTATGTTAGTAATTTTCTTCTTAATTTTTTTAAATGTATTTTATAGTAAAAATCTTATTATCGTGAAGTTGATGTGATTGTTGAGTGATGAAAAAGTCCTCCGAGTAAAGTAAATATATCTTTAGGATTTTCTTAGACTTGATATAACCTTCATTTTGCATTTGTTACGTTCTGACCATTAAAGCATAATAATCACTTTAATATTGATGACTTAGACTTATATTCCGAATTAAAAGCAGTACAAGTAGCAATAATGTACTCTAATCGATATACTTAATTACATAAAAAGACTTGATTCTTTTTCAAATATCTAACAATTGCCTCAACGGAAAGAAATTTTTCAAAATAAAAATAGATAAAATCTTATGAATAATCAATAATATTTCAAGAATGATTGAATCGGTTAGACATATTATCAATTAAAAATTAATTACTAAAAGAATCTATTATAAAATGTCTGGCTCTCTAATTTTAGTTGCGTTTTAGGCCCCAAGTATCTCGAGCCGCTCATGATTTCAAGGTATGTGATTATGAAAAATTCCAACAAAATGAGACAAGAGCTAGAAATATATAGTACTAACAAAGATTTTCTACGCTTGGGAATATCAGGAAAAACTTACAGGAACATCCATAAATCTAGCAATCAAAAATTGATCATAAGAGAATATTATATTGGCTAATTTATTATAGTATTAAACCTCAAGGAAGAGTCTTATTTTTTGTCAAGTGAAAAAGCTTCGTAAAAATAATATTACAACAGCAACAATCATCCACCAAAATCTCATAAATGAGATCTGTGGAGGGTAGTGTGTATGCAGACTTTACCTCTGTCCCAATGGGCAGGCTCTCAGCTCAAGAAGACGAGAAAAAAAAAACGAGAAGAAACAATATATTAGTACCGTCAACAGAAAGCATAAAAATAATAATGCATCATGAAAAAAAAAAAAATAGATGACATGCAATAACAATAAATAGTAATAAAGGCCCGGTGCTATGAAATGAACACAACATTAACAACTAGCCGTCTAAGATCAACCCTATCAAACTAGCCTCAGCCTCGCTTCGAAGTAGAAAAAAGCTCGACTGCCTCCTAGCCTACAACCATAATGCTCGACTTCCACACCTTCCTATCAAGGACCATGTCCTTGGAAATATGCAGCCATGCTATGTCCTGTATGATCACCTCTCCCTAATACTTCTTAGACGGTCCTCTACCTTTTCTCGTACCCGCTAAAGCCAACCGCTCAAACCTCCTCACCGGAGCATCGGGGCTTCTCCTCCATACGTGCCCGAACTATTTGAGCCTCATTTCCCGCATCTTGTCATTCACAGGGGCCGCACCCACCTTCTACCGGATATCTTCATTCCTAGTCTTATCCATCATATAGTGTGCCTGCACATCCACCTCAACATCCTCATTTCTGCTACTTTCATCTTCTGGATATGAGAGTTAATTGAGTGCCCGTATAGATTACTAAAGAACTTGATTCTTTACCGTTTTCCTTAAGCGTAAAATAAATAAGCAATTAAATGAACATAACGATTTTTACGTGAAAAATCACCCGGTTCAAAAGGTGCAAAAACCACAATCTACTACGTAGGATTTTCAACTCTAACTCCAATAGAGCAATGAGCCAAAATGTATCAATTACAAGACCGTAGTTAAATACTCTCCAGTACTCCTACTACTCCTATTTGATTCACAAGTTACTCTAACTTGTAAAGCAAAACACTCACTCCAACCCACTAATTGTTTTTAACACTTGATTGCAACTCGATTTCCTAAAACACATTCACTAGACTGACTCAGAAATAATACAATGCAGGTACTCAACTCGAGTTAACAACGACTCTTTTGTTGATGTGTAAAAGGATGGTCCAGAAGTCTAAAGCCGATCCTATTTAAAACGCAACTTGAGATCTTCTAGGAGTCCTATTCATAGTCAGCTTCCTCTTTGATAGGACTCCTACTGTTCCAAGAATTCCACAAGCTTTGGGACTTTTGTCTCTGACTGAATTATCCATATCTTCTTGAGCAACGACCCTTATCACTTATAGCAACCTTCTTTCACTAAACTCGGACCTGGGTAACTTTGTGATAAAGTTACTGTATATATAGACGTAGAAGTATCAACACGAGGAGTTAATCCTTTCTCCTGAGGAGCTGGTTCTTCATAACAATTAGACATCTACGTTGAGGAACTGGTTCATACTTTGTTAACCATCAAAACTTCAATACTCAACACCAACACTCTGCCCCATACACATGGCAGGTCTAACCACCGCTGTATAAAACTTACCTTTGAGTATCAGTAGCACTTTTTTGTCACACTGGAATTCAGATGCTAGCCTCCATTTCATTCACCCCACCCCAATATAGTGTGTGACATCCTCGTCGATCTCTCTGCCCCCCTGGATAACCGACCCAAGGTACTTGAAACTACCTCTCTGTAACAGTCAAACCTCCCTATATTAATTACAGTCAAATCTCTTTATAACAATATCATTTATTTTAATTTTTTTACTTTTATAATGAATGACTATTATATACCTACAACAATATCTGACGTTTAAGTACTTTTTGGCTGTTATAGACAAAATTTGTCCAAAAATTAAATATTTTTTTCCTTTTATAATGTTACATGTAAAAGATAGAAAAAACATTCAAATTATTTAAAATTTCAAAAAATATGCATATATCACTTACTAAATATTAAAGAAATTGAATATATTATTAATAAATTCATAACGAAACAACAAAGATTTGAACTCTAAGACACACATTTTAAAGATATTAGAAAAATTAATTTAATTATTTCAAGATTGATGGAAGAGACTTGTAATTGTAGCTTGTTTTGTAAATTTCATTCTCTTACTAGCCATATAACGCTTGAATTGGTGAAAATTGTGTCCAAACTTGCAGTAGAAAAGTATCTGATAACTTTCCCTTGAAGGCAATCTAAGAGTTAAACAGTTGAATCTTCAATCTAAATATTTTTTGGCATTTGTCTAATGGAAAAGATATTATGTACAAATCTTCAATCTTATGTATTATGCAAGATGGATACTTTATTCAGTGAAAAAGATTGTGTGCGGATTTTTAGAATTATTATTAATCCTAGAGACAATATTTGGATGTTATGGCGGAGTAATTATATAAGAGCGTTTTGCTATAAATATGAATGTTACTATTATAGGTAAAAAGTTGTTATAGAGAGTGTATATGGTTAAAATCGAGCACGTCCGATTTTATGATCTCGAGGGACTGCCTCGAGATTAAGTTCATATCGAAGCGAGCTCGAGCTCGAAGAACACGTAGACCAAATGTAACGACCCGGTCGGTCGTTACGTAGAATATGCATTATATTTATTGTTATTGCCTTGTCACAAGTTAGTTATACTGTTTATGATGTGTTATAGTCGGTTGGCTCGGGTTCAGAATGGTTGTAGTGAGAATTGAGACACTTAGTGTCTAAAAAATAACTTTATAGTTGGAAAAGTCAATTGAGAGTTGACTTATTAGTAAACGACATCGGAATGCAGATTTTTTGGCACGGATAGATTCGTTAGGTGATTTGGGACTTAGGAGTGTGTTCGGAATATTTTTGTGATGTCCGGTGTAGAATTTGGCTTGAATTGGCGAAAGTTAGTTTTTGGCGATTTTCGGTCGGCAGTGGAAAATAGGCTATCGGGGTCGAAATGGAATTTCGGAAGTTGGAACAGGTTC
The DNA here is from genome assembly GCA_005239495.1 of Nicotiana undulata. NCBI lineage: Eukaryota > Viridiplantae > Streptophyta > Magnoliopsida > Solanales > Solanaceae > Nicotiana > Nicotiana undulata. Next base: position 52,639 of record ML244099.1, on the reverse strand, counting down.
ATAACATCATTTTGGATATGTGTGCAAAATTTCAAGTCAACCGGATGTGTCTTGGATAGTTTCGGCATCGTTGGTGAAATTTAGAAATTTCAAAGTTCATAGGCTTGAATTTGATGTGATTTTGGTGTTTTGATGTTGTTTTTGGTGTTACGAGGGCTCGACTAAGTTTGAATGATGTTATAGGATGCATTGGTATGTTTGCTTGAGGTCCCGAGGCCCTCAGGTGAGTTTCGGGTGGTCAACGGGGTGATTCTTGGAGTTTTGAACCAGCTGTTTTGCTGGTGTTTCTGCAGCAGGGATTTACCCTATGTGTTCGCGGAGGTGGTCTTGCGTTCGCCTAAGGGCTTTGGGCTTCTGAGGAAATTCCTTCTATGCGTTCGCGAGTCTGGAGGTGCAAACGCGGTGGGTTAAGTGGCTGGCCATCGCGAACGCGGGGGGAAGGGGGCGGGGGGCCCCCCCCCCCCCCCCCAGGCCATTGGTCTATGCGTTCGCGGGCCTGGGGTGCGTTCGCGTAAGGTGGGGCAGGTTGGTCTGTGCATTCGCGGGCGTGTAGTCGCATTCGCGAAGAGGAAAATGGGGATGTGGGAATTTGTTCTATGCGAACGCGGTCGTTTGATGCGTTCGCGATGAATAAAAAATCTGGGCAGTATAAAGTAAACCCATCCGCGACCCTTGCCCACTTTTCCACCATTTTTGAACGGGAATAGAGCTTTTGGAGCGATTTTGAAGAGGGAAAACGATTGTTCTTCATTGGGGTAAGGATTTTGGACCCCATAACTCGATTATATGTGATTAAGGACTAAATTAACATTGTTTAATTGGGGAAAATCAGTAAAAAAAGGTGAAATTAGGGCTTGAGTTTAAGAGACCTTTTAGGGATGATTTGAGGGGTCATTTGGACTCCGATTTCAGAGTTCTTTATATGTACGGACTACTGAGATGATGAGGAGCGTTTTGGTATAAAATTTGTCGAGGTCCGAGACGCGGTCCCGGGGGTCGGGTTTTGGCTAATTTCGGGTTTTGTGCATAAAGTTGACATTTTTCAATTGGAATTCATTCCCTTAGCTTTTCGAGCTAGTTTGAGGTAAGTAATGTCTTTAAATCCTGTCCTGAGGGTATGAAACCCCGGACTTTATATTCTTTCACGGTTTTGGAGTGACGCACACACCAGATGATGAGTGTGGGGCGTGCTAGAATTGGAAATTTGGAAATATGTTCCTTTTTAGGCAACTATTGAGTTGCGAAACTACTTTTAAAGCATATGTTTTATAGTATTACTATGTTTTGATATACTTGGGTTGTAAGCCACGTTTCGAGCCTAGTGCCGATCTGTTTTAACCCCTTGGGGGCTATTTTCCTGATATTCCTCACATATTACTTATGATTTTTACACTATGTCCTTATTGCTAAATTGTTTTGACACTCGGAGTTTATTGATATTATTTCTTGAAATAAAATATTATTTTGGGTCGAGAACCCCGTTTATTTATTGCTCGAGTGGCATTTTGAGAGTGCCTGACTGAGTGAGGCCGAGGGAAATTATTGTGAGGATATTTATGATATGAGAGAGGCCGAATGCCTGAGAGATGATTTATGCCATGATTTGGCTTGTTTATAGCGCTTGGGTTGTAGGAGTCCCTCCGGAGTCTGTACACACCCCCAGTGAGCGCATGTACCTACTGAGTGCGAGTGCCGAGTGACGAGTGATTGGGAGGTATGAATGACTGTGAGGTACTGTGTGACTGTTACTGAGTGATGGTGAGGTGCTGAGGGAATATCTATGAGTGACGATTATGCCCGAGGGGCAGTTTTATGATGATATTTTACTGAGTTTCGATTATGATTCACTTCATTTTTCATACTGATATTTTTGGGAGTTTTACTGAGAAATATTGGAAAATATACTTGTTTCAATGGATTTTTATGGAAATTGGTTTTCAAACTTAAGTGTTAAATGTTATACCTTACTCAGACTCGATGTTTTACTATTTGTGGATTGGTGTTCCGTGCTGTGTGTTTCTTATCTTCAGACTTGATTTATTTTCATTACTACTGAGTTGGCATACTCATCATTACTCCCTGCACCTCTGTGTACAGATACAAGTACTGGTTCTGAGCAGTAGTCACTTGCGTTCGTTCGGCATCAACTTTGGGATTTCGAGGTAGCTGTCCAGCGTCAACAACTTCTCCATTTCCTTTCCTTCATTAGTATTAGTATTTTATTCCGAGACATTGTTTATGACATTAGCAATGTTAGTTTTATTCTTAGATGCTCGTGATCAGTTGACTCCAGTTCTGGGGGATTTGTTTAGATTGTCAAATTATATTATGCTTGCTTAAAGACTTAGAGGAATTTTTATACTTGCTATGAATTATTATTAATGATTTGAGAAATTATATTAAAATAAATATTTAGTTATGTGATGGTTGGCTAGCCTAGTTCCACGATAGGCGCCATCACGACCTGCTAGGATTTGGGGTCGTGACAAGTTGGTATCAGAGCACTAGGTTCCATAGGACTCAACGGTCATGAGCAGATTTGGTAGAGTCTTGCGGATCGGTACAGAGACGTCTGTACTTATCTTCGAGAGGCTACAAAACTCTTAGGAAAAATCTCATTTTCTTGAACTCTTTCGTGCCATTATATTGGTTCTTTAAATCTAAACTACTGTTATTTCATTCTCTCACAGATGGTGAGGACACGCGCTACGGATCAGGGTGACCAGAAACTAGCGAGACCCACAAGGGGTCGAGGCCGTGGTGGAGTTAAGGGACCAGCCCGTGCAGCAGCCGGGACAGTGCCACAGGATCCCCCTACTATTCAGGATCAGGTTCCCGCCGAGGGTGCTCCAGCGGGACAGGCTAAGGCACCGGCAATGCCTATTGTCATTCCGGGTCTTCAGGAGACCTTGGCCCAGATCTTGACAGTGTGTATCATCTTGGCTCAAGAAGTTGCTATGACTACTACTGCCGCTAAATCTTAGGCTGGGGGAGGCACTCAGACTCCAGTTGCCCGGACACCTGAGCAGGTTGTACAGGGACTTCAGACACGGGGGGCAGTCCCAACCCAACCGGTTGCCCCAGTTCAGGACTACGTAGTCCCAGATATGCCCGAGGATGAGCAGCGTAAGCTGGAGAGGTTCAGTAGACTTCATCCTCCGACCTTCAGCGGCACAGAGGGTGAGGATTCCAAGGTTTTCTGGATAAGTGCCAGAGGATAATCCGTACTGCTGGTATTCTGGAGACCAGTGGGGTCTCGTTTGCTACATTTCAGTTCGATGGTGCTGCTTTCACTTGGTGGGAGGCATTTGAGAGGCGTAGGCTGGTTGGTTCAACACCCCTCACCTGGCAGCAGTTCTCCATGATCTTTTTGGAGAAGTATGTTCCTCAGTCCCATAGAGAGGAGCAGCGCAAGCAGTTTGAACAACTGCACCAGGGAGAGTTGTCAGTTACTCAGTACGAGATGCGATTTTCTGAGTTGGCTCGACATGCTTCCGAGTTAGTCCCTACTGATAGAGAGAGGATCAGGAGGTTTGTAGATGGTCTCATGTATCATCTTCGGATTTTGATGACCAGGGAGAGAGTGTATGGAGCTACATTCGAGAAGGTTATTGACATTGCTCGGGATATTGAGTCGGTGCGTAGGCAGGAGCGTGAGGAGAGGGAGGCCAATAGGCCTCGGGGATCAGGTAGCTTTAGTGGTGCCCTTTCCAGAGGGCAGTTTCAGCACAGTAGAGGTCGTCCATTTAGACCTCCTTAGCCAGCTCGCCCAGCTTATAGTGGCGCATATTCGGGGCAGGGTCCACGCAGTTCTCATACGGGAACTTCATCTTTTAGTTCCCTTCCACCCCAGAGTTCCTCCAGAGCATCATCATTTCAGGGTTCTTCTACGCATGGTTCGCTCGGTGGTTATAATGGTGGCAGGGATACTCTTCAGTAGCCATCTCCAGCTCCAGGTAGTTGTTTCGAGTGTGGAGAGTTTGGACATGGGTGGAGGCAGTGTCCTCGTCGTCCTGGTAGTTCATCTCAGCAGAGGGTTTTCTCGACATCAGTCCAAGTCACTTCACCACCCACCCAGGCAGCTAGAGGCTGCCCTAGAGGGGGAGGTCGAACAGGTGGAGGCTAGCCACGTATTTATGCACTCCCAGCTAGACCTGATACTATGGACTCCGATGCGATGATTACATGTACTATCTCATTCTGTCACAATGACGTTTTGGCTTTATTTGACCCTGGTTCCACATACTCTTATGTTTTATCATATTTTGCTCACTTTCTGAATATGCCCCGTGAGTGTTTAGTTACGTCTGTTCATTTTTTGACTCCGGTGGGCGATACTATTGTTGTGGACCGTGTGTACCGGTCGTGTGTTATATCTATTGGTGGTCCGGAGACCCGAGTGGAATTGTTGTTACTCGGTATGGTTGATTTTGATGTGATACTGGGCATGGATTGGTTATCCCCATGCCATACTATTCTTGATTGTCACGCTAAGATCGTGACCCTAGCTATTCCCGGAGTTCCGAGAGTTGAGTGGAGAGGTTCTATAGAGCATGTGCCTAGCAGAGTGATTTCTTATTTGAAGGCTCAGCGTATGGTTGAGAAAGGATGTGAATCTTATCTTGATTTTGTGAGGGATGTTAGTAGTGAGACTCCTTTTATTGATTCTTTTCCTGTGGTCCGTGATTTTCTGGACGTATTTCCTGCAGACCTGCCAGGCATGCCCCCTGACAGGGATGTTGATTTTGGTATGGATTTGGTGTCAGGAACCCAACCCATCTCTACTCCGCCTTATCGTATGGCACCAGCGGAGTTGAAAGAACTGAAAGAGCAGCTTCAGGAACTCCTAGATAAGGGGTTCATTCGGCCTAGTGTGTCACCTTGGGGTACACTGGTGGTGTTTGTGAAAAATAAGGATGTCTCCATGCGCATGTGTATTGATTATAGGCTGCTGAATAAGGTTACGGTGAAGAACCGGTATCCTTTGCCCCGTATTGATGACTTGTTTGACCAGCTTCAGGGAGCTAGAGTGTTCTCCAAGATTGACTTGAAGTCTGGGTATCATCAGTTGAATATTTGGGATTCTGACATTCCGAAGACTGCTTTCGGGACCAGATATGGTCATTATGAGTTTCTGGTTATGTGACTTGGGCCGACCAATGCCCTGACCGCGTTCATGCAATTGATGAACAACGTGTTTTAGCCCTACCTTGATTCTTTCGTCATTATGTTCATTGATTCCTGGTATATTCCCGTAGCAAGGAGGAGCATGCTCAACATTTGAGAGTCGTGTTACAGAGGTTGAGGGAGGAGAAGCTTTATGCAAAATTCTCCAAGTGTGAGTTTTGGCTTGGTTCAGCATCTTTCTTGGGGCACGTGGTGTCTAGTGAGGGTATTCAGGTTGATCCGAAGAAGATTGAGGCGGTGTAGAGTTGGCCCATACCGTCCTTAGCTACAGAGATTAGGAGTTTCCTTGGTCTGGCAGGATATTACCGTCGCTTTGTGGAGGCATTCTCTTCTATTGCTTCACCATTGACCAGATTGACCTAGAAGGGTGCTCCATTCAGATGGACCGATGAGTGTGAGGAGAGCTTTCAGAAGCTCAAGTCAGCATTGACCACAACTCCGATTTTGGTTTTGCCTACTGGTTCGGGTTCTTATACAGTCTACTGTGATGCTTCTAGAGTTGTCTTAGGAGCAGTACTGATGCAGGGTGGTAGGGTGATTGCCTACGCGTCTAGACAGTTGAAGGTGCACGAGAAGAATTATCCAGTGCACGACCTTGAGTTAGCTGCCATTGTTCATGCCTTGAAGATTTGGCGCTATTATTTGTATGGAGTGCAGTGTGAGATTTTCACTGATCATCGTAGTTTGCAGTATCTGCTGAAGCAGAAGGACTTGAATGTGCGTCAGAGAAGGTGGTTAGAGCTTCTCAAGGATTATGACCTCACTATTCTATATCATCCGGGGAAGGCCAATGTAGTGGCCGATGCTTTGAGTCGCAGAGCCGAGAGTTTGGGGAGTCTAGCTTACCTTTCAGCAGCAGAGCGACCTTTAGCACTTGATGTTCAGGCTTTAGCGGGTCAGTTGGTGAGATTGGATTTGTCAGAGCCTCCGCGGGTATTAGCTAGCATGGCTTCCCGGTCTTCTCTTTATGATCAGATTAGAGCACGCAGTATGATGACCGGCACTTGTTAGTTCTTCAAGATAGGGTCCGTCGAGGTGATGCTAGGGATGTGACTATTGGTGATGACGGGGTTATGAGGATGCAGGGCCGTATTTGTGTGCCCAATGTGGAAGCCCACAGCTCGCGGTATTCCATCCATCGGGGTGTCACGAAGATGTATCAGGATCTGAGACAGCAGTATGCGGATGAAGAGAGATATTTTTAAGTATGTAGCACGATGTCTCAACTGCCAGCAGGTCAAATATGAGCACCAGAGACCAGGTGGGTTACTTCAGAGGTTAGATATTCCGGAATGGAAGTGGGAGCGGATTACCATGGACTTTGTAGTTGGGCTTCCACGTACTTCGAAGGGGTTTGATGCTATTTGGGTCATTTTGGATTGGCTGACCAAGTCCGCGCACTTCATTCCTGACAGTACTACTTATACTTTAGATCGATTAGCTGGTATCTACATCAGGGAGATTGTCCGATTGCATGGAGTTCCGGTTTCTATTATTTCTGACAGAGGTACTCAGTTCACATCTCAGTTTTGGAGGGCCGTACAAAGAGGTATGGGTACTCAGCTAGAGTTGAGCACTGCGTTTCATCCTCAGACCGACGGGCAGTCAAAACGGACTATTCAGATTTTGGAGGACATGTTGCGTGCCTATGTGATTGATTTTGGTGGTTCATGGGATCCGTTTCTTCCACTTGCGGAGTTTGCATATAATAATATATACCAGTCCAGTATTCAGATGGCCCCATATGAGGATTTATCTGGTAGGAGGTGTAGATCTCTGGTTGGTTGGTTTGAGCCCGGTGAGGCTAGACTATTGGGCACAGATTTGGTTCAGGATGCGTTGGAGAAGGTGAAGTTGATTCAGGAGCGACTTCGCACCTCGCAGTCTAGGCAGAAGAGTTATGCGGACCGGAAGGTTCGGGATGTGTCTTTTATGGAAGGTGATAAGGTACTACTGAAGGTATTACCCATGAAGGGTGTTATGAGGTTCGGAAAGAGGGGAAAGCTGAGTCCCCGATTTATTGGTCCTTTTGAGGTACTTCAGAAGATTGGAGAGGTGGATTATAGACTTGCCTTGCCACCCATCTTGTCGAGTGTTCATCCGGTATTTCATGTGTCGATGCTCTGGAAGTATGTTGGTGACCCGTCTCATGTTTTAGACTTCAGCACAGTTCGGCTTGAGGGTGATAGATCATATGAGGTTGAGCCAGTGGCCATTTTGGGTCGTCAGGTCATAAAGTTGAGGTCTAAGGATATAGCATAGTGAAGGTATAGTGGAGAGGTCATCCAGTGGAGGAGGATACTTAGGAGACTCAGCGGGAGATGCAGACCAGATATCCTCATTTGTTTGAGACTCCAGGTATGTTTCTAGACCCGTTCGAGGACGAACGTTTGTTTAGGAGGGGGAGAATGTAACGACCCGGTCGGTCGTTACGTAGAATCTGCATTATATTTACTGTTATTGCCTTGTCATAGGTTGGTTATACTGTTTAAGATGTGTTAGAGTCGGTTGGCTCGGGTTCATAATGGTTGTAGTGAGAATTGAGACACTTAGTCTCTAAAAAATAGCTTTATAGTTGGAAACATCAACTGAGAGTTGACTTATTGGCAAACGACCTCAGAATGCGAAATTTTTGGCACGGATAGCTTCGTTAGGTGATTTGGGACTTAGGAGTGTGTTCGGAATATTTTTGTGATGTCCGGTGTAGAATTAGGCTTGAATTGACGAAAGTTAGTTTTTGGCGATTTTCGATCGGCAGTGGAAAATAGGCTATCGGGGTCGGAATGGAATTCTGGAAGTTGGAACAGGTTCGTAACATCATTTTGGATATGTGTGCAAATATTCAGGTCAATCGGATGTGTTTTGGATAGTTTCGGCATCGTTGGTGGAATCTAGAAATTTCAAAGTTCATAGGCTTGAATTTGATGTGATTTTGGTGTTTTGATGTTATTTTTTGTGTTACGAGGGCTCTACTAAGTTTGAATGATGTTATAGGATGCATTGGTATGTTTGGTTGAGGTTCTGAGGGCCTCGGGTGAGTTTCGGGTGGTCAACGAGGTGATTCTTGGAGTTTTGAACAAGCTGTTTTGCTGGTGTTTCTGCAGCAGGGATTTACCCTATGCGTTTGCGGAGATAGTCCCGCGTTCGCATAAGGGATTTGGGCTTCTGAGGAAATTCCTTCTATGCGTTCACGAGTCTGGAGGTGCGAACGCAGTGAGTTAAGTGCCTGGCCATCGCGAACGCGGGGGGAGGCAGTGCGTTCGCGTAGGGTATAGGCAGCGGAGGACCCCCTCCCCCCAGGCCATTGGTCTATGCGTTCACGGGTCTGGGGTGCGTTCGCGTAAGGTGGGGCAGGTTGGTTTGTGCGTTCGCGGGCGTGTAGTCGCGTTCGCGAAGAGGAAAATGGGGCTGTGGGAATTCTTTCTATGCGAATGCGGTCGTTTTGATGCGTTCGCGATGAATAAAAAATCTGGGCAGTATAAATTAAACCCATCCGCGACCCTTGCCCATTTTCCACCATTTTTGAACGGGAATAGAGTTTTTGGAGCGATTTTGAAGAGGGAAAACGATTGTTCTTCATTGAGGTAAGAATTTTGGATCCCATAACTCGATTATATGTGATTAAGGACTAAATTAACAGTGTTTAATTGGGGAAAATCAGTAAAAAAAGAGAGGTGAAATTAGGGTGTGAGTTTAAGAGACCTTTTAGGGATGATTCGAGGGGTCATTTGGACTCCGATTTCAGAGTTTTTATATGTACGTACTCGTGAGATGATGAGGATCGTTTTGGTGTAAAATTTGTCCAGTTCCGAGATGCGGGCCCAGGAGTCGAGTTTTGGCTAATTTCGGGTTTTGTGCATAATGTTGATATTTTTCAATTGGAATTCATTCCCTTAGCATAATTTGATGTGAAAAATCTGAAATTGATAGATTTGGAGCACTCGGAAGTTGATTCGAGAGGCAAACGTGTTGCAGAATAGCTTTTCGGGCTAGTTTGAGGTAAGTAATGTCTTTAAATCTTGTCCTGAGGGTATGAAACCTCGAACTTTACATCCTTTCACGGTTTTGGAGTGACGCACACACTAGATGACGAGTGTGGGGCATGCACGAATTGGAAATTAGGAAATATGTTCCTTTTTAGGCAACTATTGAGTTGCGAAACTGCTTTTAAAGCATATGTTTTATAGTATTACTATGTTTTGATATACTTGGGCTATAAGCCACGTTTGGGGCCTAGTGCCGATCTGTTTTAATCCCTTAGGGGCTATTTTCCTGATATTCCTCACATAGTACTTATGATTTTTACACTCAGTCCTTACTGCTAAATTCTTTTGACGCTCAGAGTTTATTAATATTATTTCTTGAAATGAAATATTGTTTTGGGTCGAGAACCCCGTTTATATGGCCTGAGTGGCATGTTGATAGTGTCTGACTGAGTGAGGCCGAGGTCCAATATTGTGAGGATATTTATGATATGAGATATGTCGAGTGCCTGAGAGATGATTGATACCATGATTTGGCTTGTTTATAGCGCTTGGGTTGTAGGAGCCCCCCGGAGTTTGTACACACCCCCAGTGAGCGCAGGTACTTACTGAGTGCGAGTGATTGGGAGGTATGAGTGACTGTGAGGTGCTGAGTGACTGTTACTGAGTGATGGTGAGGTGCTGAGGGAATATCTATGGGTGATGATTATGCCCGAGGGGCAATTTTATGATGATATTTTACTGAGTTTCGATTATGATTCACTTCATTTGTCATACTGATATTTTTGGGAGTTTTACTGAGAAATATTGGAAAATATACTTGTTTCAAAGGATTTTTATGGAAATTGGTTTTCAAACTTAAGTGTTAAATGTTATACCTTACTCAGACTCGGTGTTTTACTATTTGTGGATTGGTGTTTCGTGTTGTGTGTTTCTTATCTTCAGACTTAATTTATTTTCATTACTACTGAGTTGGCGTACTCATCATTACTCTCTGCACCTCTGTGTACATATACAGGTACTGGTTCTGAACAGTAGTCACTTGCGTTCGTTCGGCATCAACTTTGGGATTTTGAGGTAGCTGTCCAGCGTCCACAGTTTCTCCATTTTCTTTCCTTCGTTAGTATTAGTATTTTATTCCGAGACATCGTATATGACATTAGCAGTGTTAGTTCTATTCTTATATGCTCGTGATCAGTTGACTCCAGTTCTGGGGGATTTATTTAGACTGTCATATTATATTATGCTTGCTTAAAGACTTAGAGGAATTTTTATACTTGCTATGAATTATTATTAATGATTTGAGAAATTATATTACAATAAATGTGTAGTTATGTGTTGGTTGGCTAGCCTAGTTCCACGATAGGCGTCATTACGACCTGTTAGGATTTGGGGTCGTGACACCAAGGGACCGAATTGAGCAAAATCGACAACGAACAACGGAATGACGAGATATTCGTGATCGACATAAACCTCGGCGGGAATCTTGGGTTTGACAGAACCGCTAACGGTTATTGATACCAATCATGGATCTTATTTCCGAAATTAGAGTTATACCTTGTTTAGGTTTCCTCTACCATATAAAGAGGAACCCTGTTCATTTGTAAAGATGCACTTACTGAGAAATAACAATATGTTGCTCCTTTACTTGCTCCTTTACTTTAGTATTGTTCTTATCACTTGATCTCGAACTTGTTCCAATCGAGGTCGATAACTTGCAACGATATTGGTTTGATTTATTTTTAATTGTTTAAATTCATTTAGTTATCTAGTCATTTATCAATTGGTACTGAATCAGATTATATATCCTTGTAACCACATCACAAGTTTAATTGTTACTCGTATTTCGAGGTAAACAGTGAGTTAAAAATAACTTAAAAATCGATTCCGGAAAAAACTTAGCTTTTATAGTGAATGGTTATTATATGAAGATGTTGTTATAGAGAGGTCTAACTGTGTAAAAGAAAAACTAAAATTAAGAGTCTAAATTAGAGAAAGGAAATAAAATATGTACTAAATTATCTTTATCCCCAAGAAAAAATATTTAAAAAGCAGCGCTCGAACAATAATCAAGTTATTTTTGTGTGGCTTATAGGTCATAGATTCGAACTATAAAATCACATTAAGCGACCTTCCTCGGATCGTATGTGACTGCAAAATACTTTCTGTCCATTATCACGAAATAGTTACTTTTTGCAAGGTCATCCTTAAACCTCCTTGGCACTCTATCTCATTTTCCTTTCCCCTAAAAATCAAACGCCAAACTTTTTAACACTTCTAGGTTCGTTTCTTGAATGTCTTGAGTTTTCTTGTAACTTGTTTTATTGCCCAACACAATTAGCTAAGGGATCGTTTGGCAGGACGTACAAGAATAATGTGAAATAAGGTGTATTAATAATGCATGGGTTAGTAATGCAAGCATTAATTATGCATATATTATTTCTTATCTATTGTTTGGTATGCTGTATTAAAATTATAATGCATTGCATAATTTTAAAGAAAAATAGATGTTTACAAAAGTGCCCTTCATATTCTCTAGTTTTTAGGGACTTTAAGGATAATTTTGTCTTTAACTATACTAATGCATGCATTAATAGCCTTGGTATTACTAATGTAATAGTTTTCAATGCATTACTTATGCATAGGATAATGCTAAGTATGATGTATAACTAATGCAAGTATTAGTTATACACAGATTGAAAAAATATACCAAACAAGGTATTAGTAATGCATAGAACTAATATTTATATTAATTTTTCTAATACCTCCTACCAAACGACCCTAGGAGGGATAACAAAATTTCAAATGTGGCCTATTCATTACTTTCGATTAAAAGTAGAATTACACAACTGATAAGAAAAATAGGATCTTGGGAGTCGTGTCAAGGACAATTAGACAAATATGTTAATTCTCATAATGCAATCTTTGAACACAATTATCGAACACTAATACTGTCTTATCATTTGCATTAATGAAGACCTGACACGTTAAAGATAGAGGTATTTGAGGTAAATAATTGCCTATCACTATAGAAATTATGTTTTTGCCTGCTTTGTTAATTTGAAATATGATAAAAGTAACATGATGAAATGAAGATGTTCCAGAAGTTGTGATTGTGAACCCCATCACATGCAAGGTTCTTTTGCAGCCTCATTTATTTCTTGTGAAAGAGACTAAAAAATACATTTATTTCGCTCTGCCCCAAACCCCACTTATGGAATTACAGTGAATTTGTGTTATTGAGCTAATTTTTGGCAATCTGAAAATTTAAAGAATACACAAACAATTACTTTATGATATATCAACCCTGGCATGATAATATCTTAAAGAAAATTAGACTTTACAGTTAGACTTTAACCGAGTGCACAAACCAAACCCCAAATGCATCATAAACATAACAGACTAGGATGCTGCAGCAAAATTATATATCCTTAGACTTTCAGAAACGAATTTATGTTACAACAAATATAATTGAATAACAAGGTTAGGGTCTAGGCCTCTCTTCTGAAAATCTTGGAAGCTGAACCAGGGAGTTTACCCGAGTGACACCTTCTAATCCTAACCAGTTCTGATCTTCAGTTGCCACGGTTTCTTGATTTGCTTCTGCCTCTGCTACAATTCGTTTGTACGCGCTGTTCTCTTCAGCTGATCTGACGGTAAAGTTTCTCTGAAGAGATGGCTCGGAATTCTGTCCATCGTCTGATTCTACAGCATTACCAGAATGGTTGCTCTGGAGTGTAGCCGAAGAGAAACATTGGTCTTCGTTGTCAGATTCAACATCCATTTTCCCGTCCAAGAATAGACAAACAACTGCACAATCATCCATCTTTGATGTTGGATATTTGGTTTTCCATTCGCGTGCAGCTGAGTCAACCAGGATTCTGGCAGCTGATGCTCGTGTAGGAGCTGATGACACTATGTCAACCACTTCCTCGTTACTCAAGACGTCCCAAACCTGAAGCCATATAAATCTTCAACTCAGAAACAGTAAAGAAGGCCGAAACCACAGATTCTTAAGTATTGTATAGTACTTTAATGCAGTTTTCTAAACGCTAGCCTTAGCCGGGGAACTCTTTTAATTGGTTCACCAGTCCTAGCATGGACCAGATACTGTATCACAGCTTGGTTCTTTGGATCTGAAAATATTCTCGAAGTCCATAAAAGAGAGTTCAGGTTCATCTTTAATGAAAGCCCCAGAGAGGAGCACTAATTGATAAGGATTGAAGGGAAAACAGAAAATCATTTCGGCAAGAAGCAACTGTGACCAAGATGAAACAAAATCACATATCTTCTAGAATCGAAAAGCTCTATACAGTAATCTAACTGAAAGAACTTCAAATGAAGGGAAAAAGAGGAGCAAGAAACTCCAGAATAGTGCAGGAAATATTAATGCCTACAGGAATCACCAAGGAAATTTTCCGACCATGTTCTGTTTACTTCAACTAAAGAATAAGAAAAAGTCCTTACTGAAACAAGACATTGCTTAAGGAAGCAGTAGAGTAGAGTTCCAATAAGGACGGATCATCTTTCCAGATCTTCTCTAGTAATAAGAAATTCCTGTTCATATTTTCCAATCTAGACTGCAGTGAGGTTAAAAGTTATTTCATATTTGATACAACTGGTGTTAGCTCATTTCATCCAGTTACCAGAATCAGGAAAGCCATATTAGAACTCTCGTTGAGTACAATATCCGTTAGGTCAATGGAAAAGCTATGTCTATGTCATCACTCATCAGAACTCCGCATTGCCAGGTATAAAAGGACTTCGCATAATTAGGGTGTTCATGGTTCGGTTTGAATTGGTTTTTCTCTAAAGAGAAACCAAACCAAGTAAGTCTTCAAATACTAGAACCAAACCAAACCAATTAAGTCAGTTTTTTATCGACGATTTTTGTTGGTTTTTGTCGGTTTTTTGATTTTTTTCTTAATATGAGATATACACTACCAAACACATATTCCGGCGACTACATTTTCAACGTTACACTATCAAACCAATTGCTCTTTGAGAAATCTATCACTTACCAAGATATATTGATCAAGTATTGATGATAATTGAATCAAATAGTGATGAATAATTTAAGTACTCAACTAAAAATCGATTATTTTTAACATGAAATAAATTCTTGTACTTAGCAAAAGAAAACTACCAACCAAACTAGAATGTAAAAGCAAAGAACTAGACTGTTAAAATAGCAAAGAACTAGACTAAAAATACAAACGACTAATATGTACCATAAAATATTATTAACTTAACATAAAACTATACATATATATAGGTGTAATAATAAATTTAAATAGCTATCTCTATAGTCGGTTTGGTTCGATATTTTCGGTTATTTTTTTATTAAAACCAAAACCAAATCAAATTTGATCGGTTTTAAAAATTCAAAACTAAAACCAAACCAAACCTAAAAAATATCGGGTTTTTGGTCGGTTTGGTTCGGTTTACGGTTTGGTTTGGATTTTCGGATTTTTATGAAACCCCTACTCATAATCATGTCATTAGCAATTAAGGAAATAAACGGGTCTTTATAATTTCAGGATGGGAAAATCATGCCCAAAAAGACAATTGTCTGGAGATTTATTTAGGAGATAGAGTTCCCGGAAGAGATGGAAACAAAATCGACCATTTCGTGGAAAAGGAAGTATATAGAAATTCAAAAAGCTCACCTTTAGTTTCCTTATAGGAATTTCAAGAAGACCATAAAGTATAAGGAAGTAGGTCGTGTGTAACAGAATTGTTTTCTACCTTTGGAAACCAAAAATTGTGAAGGATTTATCTAAAGATTCTTAATATATGATGCAATTCAAAAGTGCCTTGCCTCGAGCAACAGTAGCAGTCTTTTATCCAGGATAAACTCTACAGCTGTCAAATATCCCCAAAAATATTACTAGCAGTTAAGCTAAGTGCACTCTTTATGGAGTCTTGGCAATGCAGATGCTAAAACTAATCACAGGTCCTTCCGCCAATCGGGTTGAATACCTTGTGCAAAATCTAACAGATTATAAGGACCAGGACCAGCTTCTCCCCTTTCTTCCACCAATCCAGGAAGCCCCAGAATAGACTGCCTATCAAACCAAGATGAGCTAATACCTTTCAAAGTTCACAGGTGGTTGTTACCTATGAGGAATCTAGACACATTTAATTAAAGAAAATTAGACACATTTAATCAGAAATGCAGGATAAGGTTGCGTACAATAGACCCTTGTGGTCCGGCCTTCCCCGGACCCCGCACTTAGCGGGAGCTTAGTGCACCGGGCTGGAAAAAAAAAGACTCCTTTCCTCTAAGGACAAGATATGAACGTCTGTCCAGCCAGCGGATTCGCATACAAGCAGAAATCCCCAAATGCCTCTATAGCATACCAATGAAACATAAAATTTGCAAGAATGGCAACTGAATGTGTTAGCACCATTTTTTAACAATTGCTGGGAACTTAAACTCTGAATTTGACGAGTGTCTGGCGTGTATGTAATTTAAACTCGTACTATGTCAAATAATAGTATAGAAAGATGTCGAACCCACAGAGATTAGTTTATCTATTCTAACGATGTTTAGGAAATGAAAAAGAAAAATGAATTGTCAAGGTTATATTAAATTTCACTGTTACCTCTTTTCTCTAGATCACTAAATGTTGCCCATTTCAAACAAGTCAAAAAAATCTAAGATACACAAAGGTTGTCACAATCATCAGAGGGTAGATGGATAGAAAAATCTTATTAGAATTTAATAAAACTTGACATGCTTAATTTGAGTTTGAATTAAACTACTTCGAAAAAACTGATATCTAAGTTAGCAAACTATATAAAGATTTCAAGACGGCTACATACCCCATCAGAAGCTAGAACGATGAACTTGTCCCTTTCGGTAAGAATACGGTGAGAAAATTCTGGAACAGAAATCACACCATATTCCTTCAAGCAGAAATCCCCAAATGCCCGAGCCATTGCTAAACCAGGGGCATCATCAAATGGCAGCCACACTCTCTGCACCTCAGGCTCATCTTGCAATGCAAAGACCCGACCTTTACATCGTTTTATCCTCTCAGCTTCCTCTGGCACACGAAACACTATATCAACAAAGGGAATCCAGAAAGAGATCATATACCATGAAAGACTGGCTGTAATATAGACATACTGGGTAAATCGGGCTTCAGATCAACAGTCAATTGAACTGCTATCATTGAATCATTATTGTCCTTTGATGCCAAGATTGCCCGAGAATCACCAATATACCCCATAAACAGGTTTGCACCCTTGTGACACAAAATATTAATAACAAGCTTAGAAGAAAAGAGAATGAAAGAAATTCCATGGACAATCATAACCAAATGCAACTGGTTACCTGTTTCACCAGAGTAACGGCCGTGCTCCCACTGCAAAAGCAATCTAAATTAGGGTGGGACCTTAGTTCTTTATCCATGGCCTTATATGATTTGAGGAAAGCTTCTCTCCACAAGTTATTCACTTTATCCTCCATCCCTTCATCCTTATCAGGATCCACTACATCCAACTTTGGGTTACCATTGCAGCAATTCGCAGTAGAACCATTACGTTTCGAGTCAAAAGATTGCAAAAATGATGATAGCTTCAAAGGCAGTGCATCCCTTACTTTGCGAGCAACAAGATGGCCATGTGGACCATGGCCGTCAAATACCCCACAAAAGGTCACATCTTCAGCCATGAAATCCTGCACAAAATAAACATAAATCTAACATAACTCACTCGAAAGACACAAGATTAAGCGAGCAGGACTTACTTCCCACACAATCATGGCGTCCTGGTTTATGCCTTTACGTCCCTGTTGAGTGAATATGCAAGAAGTCCGGCTCTTTCCATTTTTGAATATCCGATTAGGTATTGAAGACAAATGTTGCAATGTAGTGACAGGATCAGAAAAAGTTCTTCTAATCCTCTTTCGAGTAAACATCCTTATTCCCAAACATTCAGGGGAAACTCTTTCTCCGTTGCTCCTGCTACTACAACTACTCCGACTACTGGTAGAGACACAACCCCCCATTTTCTCAGACCCACAAACAGACCATCTGATCCACAACTAAAGAAATTTTCTGGATCTCACCGGGTTCACGGATCAGAACGTATCACCTAAGCAAAAAACTGACAAACTCGCTAGCATCCAACCGCAGCAAACAGCGATTCCACTTAATGCAGAAAACAATGTTCTATTTTATCTTGGTCAAAGTATTGCCACTTAACAAGGCGTGGACTGATAAACGAACACAGCTAAACAACAGAAACAGAGATTAATTAATGTAATATTTATTCAATAGTAGTACATAACAAGATGGATATGGCTGCAAATATGGTAACTACACTAAACCAACCAACACATATATTAAAAGATTTTGCATGTCAATCGATGAATATACTAATATAAACATCAAGCTGTCTTAAGCTTACGTCATTCAAAGGGAATCTCAACTTATACAAATCAAATTTGAGAGATTTTATGCACCCTTAATCCTCAAATAAACAAATAAAGCTAAGAAGACAGAAAAACAAGATATTCTGGGAAACATATTAAAAACACACACAATAACAGGAAACGAGGTAGCATTAATAGTTGTCAATGCTTGATTTATTACCCAGGAAATCTTTTAATCTGTCACCATGTTCACAAAATCATAACTTATCCACAAAAGTTTTAGCTTTGGTAATAAGTAAAGAAAAGATATTTATCAGAATCCAAGTTCCAAAATTGTTCGTATTTTTAGGAGATCTTATATATATATAGAGAGAGAGAGAGGGGGGGGATAAGAGAAGTAAAGTTTTAATGGGGGGATTTGTAGCATAAATATACTGTAAAAGAAAACAAAGAAAGAAAGATTCTAAAGAAACCTGAAAAAGAAAAGTTACTGCACACAAATGTCAAAAATGTTTTAACCTTTCACACAAATGTCAATTTTTCAGTCTTTTCCAGTTCTGATAAAATTCGAATTTTCGCACTACATAGTGGGGAGCAGCCACGATAAAGTAAAAGAGTTTGAACAAAGTGGTAGATTTGTCGACATAAAATCTTTTTACGTAACCCCAAAAGCAAAACAACATTAGATCAACGCATTATCAGTGGGAAAAGTAAGAAAACTGAAAACTAATTCATAGGAGAATTTAAGTTTGAAAGTGAAGAAAAAAATCAAACCTTTTTCAAGCTATTAAAACCCAAGTGTTAGAAATTATCAAGAATGCAAATTGTGGGAAAGTAGTAAACAGAGGAAAAACAAGGGACTTTCTTGAAAAAGATGAGATTTTTGAACATTTCAAAAACCCAAAGAGATGTAGAAATGGAGAGCTGGTTAAAATGGTACCTTCAACTTTGATTTCCTGATATTCAAGTATTGTGAGAGATGGGATGAAGAATGTGAGTGAAGACTACTCTCTTTTTCAAGCTTGTAACTATTTCTTTTTAGGAAGAGAAAAAGGAGAAATGAAGTATGGGAATAGATAGGAGTTGGCAGCAATTAATTGCAGAAGCATGAAAAAGGAAACACTGAAGAGAAGAGAAGGGTGGGTTCATTCTTTCTTGGGGCTATTTGGGAAGAAAAAGTAGAAAGGAAATTCTGAGCGGTGTGTTCCAAAAAATCTAATTACAAACTAAGTTTGGTTTGAGTATGAAAATGCATTTGGACATTAATTTTTAAAATATATTTTTTAAAGTTATTTTGGAAAAATATAAAATTGACTTATACCCCATAAATTCTAAAAATTATCCCAAATATCCAACAATATCATTATCAATAACATTTATTATATTATTACAAACTATAGTCCTGAACATAAATAAATTTGATAGAAAATTATCATTTTTATAATAAGCTACACGATACACTATCAGATGATCGAAAAGACGAAGTTATATTGTTACAAAATAATGTGGACTCTTTTATAAGATACAAAAGCTTGGGACAATTTTTAAAAAACATAATAGTGATGTTTTGGGAGCTGGTTTCAGGATTTGTGATTTGTGATTTTGCCAAAATGTAAGCAAAATCTAAGGTCAAATATGTGTTTGTCAAATAAAACCCAAATTTATTTTGATAAAATCTATTACCAAACGGGTCCTAAGAGTCTAGAGATAGGCTGCTTTGATTACACACGCCTGAACCCAATGATGAAGTTTGATGTAAGTATTTCTTGGCAGGATACATAACTTGGCCCTTAAACTTGGCCCTTTTTGTCACTTGGACACATAAATATAGGGTTGTTCCTATCAGGCACTACAACTAAACCCTATATATGCCAATTAAACACTGTCAAGGGAAAGACCCCGTGAACATGAGAAAAACTTGTTGATTTATTATAATTATTATTATTATTATTATTATTATTATTATTATTATTGTTATACTCTATATTATGATTATTTTATATATCCTAATATATTATTCCTATTAAAGCTCTAACTTTTTCTCCGTTCTTCTATTTCTCTTCTTCTTCCCCTTAGATCGAACCTGTTGATTTTTTCTCTTTTGAAGCTCTCTTGATTTGGGTGTCATTTTCTTCACATCTTGAAGTGTTTGTGGCAGCTCCTTTGAAGGTCACTCATTGACGTGAGTATTAGCTTCTCCACTCACTCATAATATCGAACAAATCGAAATCACCTTCTTTAAGAAAAGTTTCTTATTATTGTGGGAATGCTGCCAAATTATTATTTCATGGACTCCTTAAACTTAGATCGTCATTTTTTTTTCTTGGCAAAATCGAAGGCAAAGTTGCTTGCAATTTTTTCAGGTGGTATGACGATGAAATTCTTAAGAAACCTAAGAGGGTAATTTCTTGTTTATTGAGCAGAGTAGAAAAGTTTGAAAAGGAGAGGGATCAAGTTGGGATAATCTGATTTTCCATTTTATGAAATGAATTTCAATTTGTTTTGGGGGTGGAATTTATTAAGTGAAAGATTTTAATTATGTCGAACAATTTATTGTTAAATTTAGGGTGTTAAGAGGCAATTGTAATACACGCACTTAATTTTTTTAAAAGTATTTGGCGGATAATCTGGATAGTGTTTAATTGTCACATATGGGATTTAGTTGGAGTGCCAGATAGGAAAAACCCTATGTTTAAGTGTCCAAATGACAAAAAAGGCCAAGTTTAAGGGCTCACTTATGTATTTTGCCGTATTTCTTTAAGGATTCAAGTTATATGATGTACTAGCAAACATTTCATAAGTATTTATTAAAGTATAAAACTTTATTTGTATTTACCGTTTAAATAATGTGATTATATAAATATTTTTTTAATTATTCTTGCTTAAAGTAAAACTTTTTTACCGGAAAATTTTGTTGAGCTTATATATACGGTCAAAATCAGGTATGTCCGATTTCATGGGCTCGAAGAGTCGCTTCAGCCCAAGTTCAGTATGGACCAAGCTCGAGCTCGATGGCGGGAGTCGAAACTTGAAAATCGAAGTATCCGATAAATATCGAGGCAAGCATGACCGGCCTCGAGATAATGTCGTTATGGGCTTGTAACAGAATAAGCGATATTCCCGCAATGGCATAGAGGTCAAGGCGTAAATCCCGGAACAGATTTGTACGAATTCGTACAAACCGTTAGACAGCTGTACTAACTAGATTCCTTTCTAGAAATGGAAATGTACCTTATTTAGGAACTCTCTCCTATTATATAAAGGGGAGCATATTCATTTGTAAATATCATCAATCATTGGCAAAGTATATACACTTTTACTTTCGTGCTCATCTCTCATCTGAATTGTTCTTTAGCTTTATTATATTCTCTTACTTTGCTTTACTGTTCATCCGAGTCCATCTCGAGGTTATCTTGGCTCGAGGTCGGGGCTTGCTCATATACTGATTTGATTTAACTTGCTTACTTAACTCACACACTTATCTTCTTGTTTATCATTAGCATTGGATTAAATCACATATCTTTTAGACCTCAACATAAGTTTAATTGTTACTCAGATTTTAGGTTAAACAGTTTGGCGCCCACCGTGGGGCCTAAAGATGATAGTGATTGTTTCAGTGCTGATTTTTTATAACACAAGTTATTTTCACACTTGTTCATGTCAAAGATTCTTTGTTTTCATGTCAAAACATATCTAACTCACAGAACGCACCCGTACACGGCAATGATGATCTCAGATTCCATGGTGAAAATGATAATATAGTCGCTCCAGGGACTGGTGTACTACCGTTCAACCTCGGGGGAGCGCCGATTCCAGATCCAGTCGATGTCATTTCACACATTGCTTTGAATGCAAACTTGGGTACAGGCCTCAGAGGAAGTATATGCGGGGAAGCCCAACTTGGCTGTCAAGGAACACAGGGTATAAGAGACGGGGGAGTTAGCCTCCAGGTAATCTTCGAAATGCTACAAGCTCAGCAAATTGCTATCGCTCAACTACAAAGTCAACAAAAAACTCCGAGTGTGGTTGAGCCAGAAACCACTCGTCGTACTGAGCCGGTGCCTGAAAGGTCGAATGATAATGGATCGGGGACTGACCCTACAATCATGAAAATGCTCAAAGAGCTCACCAAAAGGATCGAGTCAGGAGAAAAGAGGATCGAAGATAATGACAAAAAGGTGGAGACATACAACTCCCAAGTCGATCAAATACCAGGGGCACCTCCGATCTTAAAGGGCAACCCTCGATTTTACAGGCCACAACCACCCCGCTCGGGAACTTACACTTCGAGCAAGCTCGAAGTGAAACAAAAGGTAAGCCCAAGAGGCAAGTTCCGAACTAAAGAGGCTACGACCAAATTAACGCGGATCGGAGACGTCTGAAGTCCGTAACAAATACAAAGGCCTAAGGGATAATTCTACTTCAAGTTCGAGAAAGTTCTCACTTGATCATAAAAGTCCAAGGGCTATCTTAACCCGAGTTCGAGCAAACTCTCACTCGGGCACTACCTATAAAGCCTAAGGGCTAACTTTACTCCAAGTTCGAGCAAGTTCTCACTTGATCATAAAAAACCAAGGGCTATCTTAACCCAAGTTCGAGCAAACTCTCACTCGAGGACTATCTATAAAGCCTAAGGGCTAAGTTTACTTCAAGTTCGAGCAAGTTCTCACTTGATCATAAAAGCCCAAGGGCTATCTTAACCCGCGTTCGAGCAAACCTCACTCGGGGACTATCTATAAAGCCTATGGGCTAACTTTACTTCAAGTTTGAGCAAGTTATCACTTGATCATAAAAGTCCAAGGGCTATCTTAACCCGAGTTCGAGAAAACTCTCACTCGGGGACTATCTATAAAGCCTAAGGTCTAACTTTACTCCAAGTTCGAGCAAGTTCTCACTTGATCTAAAAGCCCAAGGGCTATCTTAACCCGAGTTCGAGCAAACTCTCACTTGGGGACTAGCTATAAAGCCTAAGGGCTAACTTTACTTCAAGTTCAAGCAGGTTCTCACTTGATCGTAAAATCCTAAAGGCTATCTTAACCCGAGTTCGAGCAAACTCTCACTCGGGGACTACCTATAAAATCCTAAGGGCTAACTTTGTTTCGAGTTTGATCAAATCCTCACTCGATTATTAATCTTAAGAGCTACTCAAACTCTGGTTAAAATGGTCATTCGGGACCCATCGGTCTCGTTCGAAAGAATAAAGCCCCGAGCATGGATTTCTTCAAAAGTCTCCCTCCGAGACCGACACTCGACGACCTCCTTTACCCGAATCTGAGCAATTTCCTTTTGCGGAACAGTTTAGATATTCTGGCTACCTTGCCTTTACAAGCAAGGAAAAATAGAGATTGGAATACTTGGTGTTTACGAGAGAACACGCAAAGATACTAGACTCAATTCGTTTCTTGTCATTGCATTCTAAGAAACGCGAGGACTATCTGTATACGGTCAAAATCAGGTATGCCCGATTTCATGGGCTCGAAGAGTCGCTTCGAGCCCAAGTTCAATATGGACCAAGCTCGAGCTCGATGGACCGAGCTCGATCCCAATGGCAGAGGTCGAAGCTTGAAAATCGAAGTATCCGATGAATATCGGGCAAGCATGACCGACCTCGAGATAATGCCGTTATGGGCTTGTAACGGAATAAGCAAGATTCTCGCAATGGCATAGACATCAAGGCGTAAATCTCAGAATGGATTTGTACGAATTCGTACAAATCCGTTAGACAACTGTAAAAATTAGATTCCTTTCTAGAAATGGAAATGTACCTTATTTAGGACCCCTCCCCTATTATATAAAGGGAGCCTATTCATTTGTAAATATCATCAATCATTGACAAAGAATATACACTTTTATTTTTGTGCTCATCTCTCATCAGAATTGTTCTTTAGCTTTATTATATTCTCTTTACTTTGCTTTACAGTTCATCCGAGCCCATCTCGAGGTTATCTTGGCTCGAGATCGGGACTTGCACATATACTGGTTTAATTTAACTTGCTTACTTAACTCACACACACTATCTTCTTGTTTATCAATTAACATTGGATTAGATCACATATCTTTTAGACCTCAACATAAGTTTAATTGTTACTCAGATTTTAGGGTAAACAGCTTATAAGTAAGAAAATCAGTGTATATTCCTTTACCCAATGAAAATTCTAGTTAGTTGTAAAGGTGATTCAAAATTTATTTTAAATTATAAATTTGATCTAATTTATTAAATATTGTGTTTTATAAATAAAAGAAACATATTTTTAAACTTCTCTAAATTTAGGTCAGATATCTTACAAAGATGGAAAAAACTCCGGTGGGGAGTAAGTTTGACTCATCATGCAAACTTGTGGAACATAAGGTACATGAACATAACAAAGTGAGTTGATCACGCTCAACTGTGTCTAATAAAAGACTACGCGGGCGTTGCAAATATAATCTGGGGTATTATGCCCAGAGTCGATCCCACAGGGACTTAACGTATCAAAGGAAGTCTTTAGAATACTAAATTCTCACTGGTCAACCTCCTCAAACTTTGTGAATAACAATTGGTGATGTGATTCTACTACAGCTAATTGAATATAATAAATTAAGAAACTATCAAGCAGTTGTAAACAATTGGAATAAAAGTCTAAGGTAATGGTTTCNTAAATTCTCGCTAGTCAACTTCCTCAAACTTTGTGAATATTACTTGGTGTTGTTTTTACTACTACAACTGAACAAAATTAATAAAACTACGATTAACTAACAAGAAGTGTAAACTATTGGAATAAAGGTCTAAGGCAATGGTTTCCCCCGTTGGTCCTTTCCTAGTTGTATGTTGTTATAGCTTTGATTTGGTTGTCTCTATCAATCATGAACTCTCCAGTTATCGTAAATCTTTCTCAAGCATTTATGACAATTTACTAGACGCACTCTCTCGAGCTACGCTAGCTATATTTACGTTACGGTTCACTTTAGATTGCACCCAAGGTATATTATTTCTAACCCAACCTCTAAACCCTCGGTTATGACTTTCGTCTATACTACGGGAGTGGTGTTGTTCAACAACTACCTATATATGCACTATTTCTCAAGCAGATACATAATAAATAGGAACCGCTAGTTGAGGGCCCTTCAACTAACTACAATCAAAACGTAGTTGAACAAATAGAGATGAATAACCAACTCAAAACTATATTAACATGCCAACAAGTTTATCCCCAACGGGTTTCACCAAAACCTTAGATAAAAATATTTAGCTACTCATAATAATAACAAAAACTACAAAATAATTCATAGTCAATGATAAAAGAACAAAAGATGAGAATAAAGATTGATGCCCAATGTTCCTCCTTGCCTCTTTCCCTTGCTTTTGATGTATTCTACTGTAAAAACTGATTCTCCCCTTGTCTTGGGCGAATACCTTAAGTTTATATAGGGTTTGGGGCTTAAAATCCCGTGTTTTGTACTTAAGTCCCTGAAGTTTACGCGTTCTGCCGCGGTTGCACCGCGGTTATGCCAGGACCGCGGCCAAACATGCTCTCTGAATCTGCGGCTGCTTCCTACCGCGGTTGCACCGCAGCCGTGCCCGGACCGCGGCAGGCCTATTTCAGCTCTGCTTTTGCATATTACTTGGTGCACTTTGTGGGTATTATTTGATTGGCCTCTTTTTTCCCGTAATTGACTCCAAAAATGTTCCAACGTCCTTTTCTTGTGATATTTCACCTGCAATGCACGAAAAGCACTAATCAGAGCATATTGTTATCGATATTTACATAAAAACGATACAAAATGTGGTTCCTAAGGGGCCTAATTATAGTCAAATTCACCTATTATCAACACCCTACACTTAAAGTTTTGCTCGTCCTCGAGCAAGTTAAACCACACTTTTAAGCCTACTCGTCTATTGCATTACCCTTTGTATGTCACACCCGCCATTATAAAAGAGCACCCTAAGCAGTGCAACGACCATACCTCAAGTGAAGACTCTAATACCATTCCACACTTGTGCTTACTTTAAGAACTCTAGATAGAAGTGAAGACTTACCGTTTCCTCCTGAATTACATGCCCTCGCATTACCCTTTTGAGAGAAGTCCCACACATATAAAATTAAAGAGATCAAGGGACTTTAGATGGGAAGAATTCACTCACTCTCAAGAAAGAACATTCTCATGCCACACAGATACACCATAAGTTTGCTCGTAGTGTAACGCTCTACTAATCGAGTTGTTCAGTCTAAGATCAATAGGGCTTCATCTGGTTGTAATGTAGGCTAAGGTATGGGTAGGGTATATTATGGTATGTTGACTAACCTCCCTAAGCACCTTTAATACATCAGCTTTATGTTTTTGCCCAATTTTCATGTTCTGCCCACTTATCTTTCCACACTTTCTTTCATAAGTCATCCCCCCATTTTTCTTGGTGCACTGGCTTTTTCTTTTAATTGGTATTTAGGACCAATATTTTCATTGTCCTACCTTCATTATTCATACCTTCATTGTAATTGTTTTTTTTTTGTTGCCATTGCACCTTTCAGTTATTTCCCTGATCTTCCTTTGCCCGCCACATTACCACCCCACACTTTGACTTTTATATACTCTTTAACAATTCAAGTGCTTACAGGAGGTACAAGGTTCTCAAAATCAAGTTATTCAAACATATGGAATAAGGCTGTTATAAGGTTAACAAGGAAACAAGCTATAGGCTCAAAGGGGTTAACTATGGTATACTGTTTACAGGTGGATACATAACTATGCAGGCTTTTCAAAGAAATGCCTATATCATCTCTAAAACCAAACAACTTCTATTTCGCTTCGCACACACACATAGAAAGTTCTAGGTATCACATGCAGACATAAAATACATGAACTACCTCACACACACTTGGCATGTAACTCATTCCGAATTGGTTTGTCAATACACTCAAGTGAGTATTCAAGTCAGACGAAGCGTGCAAAATTAAGGCATAAGATTAAGAGTCTACAAGTGACCCTAGGTGTTGCACCCTCAAGTACGTTTTGATTGTTTGCAGGTGTGTACACTGCAGGATGCCTTCTTGCCCTTACCCATCTTTGCCCCAAAAGAGTTCTAAGAGTCCTAAAAATAAAATCTACCTAACCCGGTTCAATATAAACCCTTGTAAAAGAACCGTGGTCAAAAGAAAAACCAAGGGGGAGTTGCTACACTACCTCAAAAGAAAATAAAAAATCTTTTTTTTTTTGGTCTATTTTTTTTTCCCGACGTTGACCCTCAAGAAACCCGTTAATAAGTGTCCATCGTCGAGCCAAGTCAGTGATGTTTAACGTAATTAAAACACACTATTCACACGAACAAACCAACATAATTAATTGCATATATACAACAACGATGAAGCAAATCTCCCACCCCACACAGAAAGATATGGCATGTCCCCATGACATTGAATAAAGATAGTGCAAAGAGGGGGTAAGAAGACTTCCCTCGTGGTCACTCAGAGTCGGAGACGAAACTGGGGTCCATGTTGCAAGCCTCCCAATGGCGCGGAACCATGCCCTTATCCTGCTCTCGCTCTTGGCCTGCCGTCTGGACATAGCATCAAGGCGTACGTGCATGCCATCTACTGAGGTGCGAAGATCCGCCACCTCCTCCTCCAACGAGGGCATCCGAGGTCTGCCATACTGTGACCTGCTGAAAGACGCTCCAACGTAGGGTCGCTGAGAGGGCCCAACTCCATCGTAGGAATGCCGAGGGGGTGCCACGGGGGTGGCGTTGTCATCATCAGCATCAAGCTCGATGGGTGTGGTGACATCTCTGCCGACCGTGATCTTAGAAGCTCGAAAAGGTGCCCGGTGACCCAAAGAACCATCAAGAGGGTTTGTGGGGACATCGGCTAGCCGACACAAGCGCGTCACAAGTGAGGGGAAGTAAAATCCTTTGGTTAACAGAGGTGACCGAAGGATCATTTCATCTCCAATAATTTTAGCCGTATCAAAGTCCCGCTTGTTGACAAAACACCAGACTAGCAATGCCTGTAAGCTGTTTACATCCGACGTGTTGCCAGTGGGCAAATATCTGTTGTAGATTATGTTGAACCAGCATTTAGCTTCCCAAGTGAAAGAACTGGAGTGGAGTGTGATGTTTTCCTTAATCCAGATCGGCTGTCCCCCAACGCATATTGTCTCAATGAGAGTGTTCCAATCGACCCCTGAGGAGTCGTGGTAGTAATCAATGTCGCCCGTAACTGTGGCAGATGCAGGACATGACGAATCTTTGCTATGGAGGCCTCCACCACTTTGTCACGAACAATCATAGAGCGGCCCATGTGCTCCGGGAAGTTCGCATAGAACTCCCGGACAACCATTAAGTTTGCCGGTTCCGGCTCCTCAAACAAGAACTCCATCCCCTTCGTCTGATTTCCTCGTACATATCCGGGTTACAACCCGGAGTGCTGCCCGATCAATTGCTACCTCAAGGACACAGCTCTTCGTAGCCTTCACATGAAACCGACTCTCCGCCTCCTCCGACAGGAAACGAGATTTGTCCCAAGTCGGTGTTGCAGATGCGCTGGCCGTGTTTCGGCGCTTCCGGCGGGCCATAGTGCCTGTAAGGAAATCAGAACAATAATTAGATGCCACCCAGCAAGGTGTCAGTTGGATGGGTACTCAGACTTCCCCACCCGCTGTCACCAAACACCCAACATCGCCAAATATGGCCAGTACCAACAGTCAGTGGGGCACCCATGGAAAAATCGTACAATATGTGCCCCCACACTACTACATGGGTGTCCAGCTTCAACAAAATCCACAACCTAGCCACATGGGTCCCCAACACAGAGTAATGTCATATATACGCCAACACCATGCTACAGTAGCCACCCCACCCCACATAATAATATTTTCAACCATGTAAGACACCCAACATTCATCACAAATCAACCCAACTACCATATACACCCAAACATGGTGGAAGGCAACCATGTACAACAAGAATCAAGATTTGGTATACAATAACTAACTACCAAGGAAAAATTGCGGGAAAAATATATATATATAGATATAAAAATAAGAAAACTTACTTGAAGGTCGATAATGGGGTCTTGGGGAGGAAGGAAAATAGAGGGGGGGCGGACAAGGGTGGGGGGTTGGGTTTGAAAGGGAGAGGGGAAAGGAAGAAGAAGAACATGAGGAAGAAGAAGGGGTGGAGGTTGGGTGTTAATGGGGGAGGGGAGAGGAAGAAGAAGAATAGGAAGAAGAAGGGGTGGAGAAGGGTTGTGGGGTTAGTGGGGTAGGAAAGAAGGGTTTTGGGTATTAAAAAGAGAAAAAGAAAAATAAATAAATAAATAAATAAAAAATTCGGTCAGAAGACTTACCTGGGCCTGTCGCGGTCTCACCGCGGTCGCACCGCGGGCGCGGTACCAAACTTTTGCAAGGGTGTTTGGCCGGCCCCACCGCGGTCGCGCCGCGGGCGCGACACCCAAACTTCTGCAAGGGTTTTTGGCCGCGGTCGCGGCACCCAAACTTCTGCAAGGGTGTTTGGCCGCGGTTCCACCGCGGTCGCGCCCGGGGCGCGACACCCAACGGGAATTTTTTTTTTTATTTATATGCCCAAGCTTTTTGTTCGACACCCTCATAAACTTTCCTGCATACACCACAACATGTTAGAGATTACAACTATCATGGGTTGCCTCCCAAGAAGCGCTTGATTTAACGTCACGGCACGACGGGTACAACAATCAATGGGTTGCCTCCCACGAAGCGCCTGATTTAATGTCGCGGCACGACGTAGATGGAGCGCATTTAAGAATCACTCAACCTCTTTGGTTCATCGAGGCGCACCACAGACAACTCCTTCGTTTCATCCATTCCCACGTACATTTTCAGTCTTTGACCGTTAACCTTGAAGGTGTTGGTGCCATTTTCACTTGTGATCTCCACAGCTCCAGATGGGAACACTTCTTTAACACAGTACGGCCCAGATCATCGGGACCTGAGCTTACCAGGAATTAGTCTCAACCTTGAATTGTACAATAATACCTTGTCTCCCGGTTTGAAATGTCTGTCCACGATGTACTTGTCATGTAGCCTTTTCATTCTTTCCCTGTATAGCCTCGTACTTTCAAAAGCGTGATATCTTAATTCTTCTAACTCATGAAGCTCTGTCAGTCTATTTTCCCCACTGGCATCCGGGTCCATGTTCAATTGCTTTAAGGCCCACCAAGCTCGATGTTCAAGCTCCACAGGCAGATGGCAGGCCTTACCAAATACCAACTTATATGGGGACATACCGAGTGGTGTTTTGAATACGGTTCTGTAGGCCCAGAGTGCATCGTCAAGCCTTTTCGCCCAATCCGTTCTCGTGGCGTTTACAGTTTTTGTGAGCACACTCTTGATCTCTCGGTTAGAGACCTCTACATGCCCGCTTGTTTGGGGGTGATACGGGGTGGCCACCCTGTGGCGCACATCATATTTAGCCAGCAACTTCTCAAAGACCCGATTGCAGAAGTGAGTGCCCCCATCACTGATAATAGCTCTTGGAATTCCAAACCGGGTGAAAATATTCTTCTTCAAAAACCCCACCACCACTCTCGCATCATTGGTGGGGAATGCTGCAGCTTCCACCCATTTGGACATGTAATCGACAGCAACCAATATATACTTATTGCCGTATGAGCTGACAAAGGGACCCATGAAATCGATCCCCCAAACATCGAACACTTCCACTTCCTGTATTGGCTTCATAGGCATTTCATGGCGACGGGATATGTTTCCCGTTCTTTGGCATTCATTGCATCCTTTTACCCATTGGTGTGCGTCCTTGAAAATTGTTGTCCAGTAAAAACCGGCCTCTAACACCTTCGCTGTTGTTCGGACTCCTCCAAAGTGTCCCCCATAAGGTGACGCATGACAAGCCTGCAAAACCGAAATTTGTTCCATCTCGGAGACGCATCTACGGATCATGTTATCTATGCAAATTCTGAACAAATATGGTTCATCCCTATAATAATTCCTGCAGTCACGATAAAATCGTTTCTTTTGCACAGAGGAGAGCTCGTACGGGTCTATGCCACATGCAAGGTAATTAGCAATGCCTGCATACCATGGCACCTCTTCCACACTTGTGGCCAACAACTGCTCGTCTGGAAAGGTTTCCAGAATATCCTCAGACTCGGGTGCCTTTTCAGCACCTTCGAGTCGTGATAAATGATCAGCGACTTGGTTCTCCGTTCCCTTACGGTCACGAATCTCCAAGTCAAACTCTTGTAAGAGTAGTACCCAACGAATTAGGCGCGGTTTAGACTCTCTTTTCTCAACTAAGTACCGAATGGCTGCGTGATCAGTGTACACAATCACCTTTGACCCGATCAGGTAGGACCTGAACTTGTCGAAGGCAAACACTACAGCCAACATCTCTTTTTCTGTTACCGTGTAATTAAGCTGAGCTCCACTCAATGTCCTACTGGCGTAGTAAATTGGGTGCATTACCTTGTCTCTGCGCTGCCCCAACACGGCTCCCACAACGTAGTCACTAGCATCACACATGAGTTCGAACAGTTGCTCCCAGTCGGGAGCAACTATAATCGGTGATGTGACTAAATGCTTCTTTAGCTCCTCAAAAGCCACCCTACAATCATCAGAAAACACAAATGGGTTATCTTTTTCTAGTAACTTACAGAGAGGGTTGGCAATTTTGGAAAAATCCTTGATGAATCGCCGGTAGAATCCGGCATGCCCTAAGAAGCTACGAATAGCTTTGACTGTCGCGGGTGGTGGGAGTTTTTCAATCACCTCGACCTTGGATCTGTCCACCTGAATACCTCTGCTCAAAACTAAATGCCCCAAAACGATTCCTTCGTGTACCATGAAATGGCATTTCTCCCAATCCAGCACCAGGTTCGTTTCCATACATCTTTTCAGCACCCGGTTTAAATTTTCTAGGCATTCATCAAACGAATTTCCCATTACTGAAAAATCGTCCATGAAGACCTCCATGATGTCCTCCACCATATCTGTGAAAATGGCTATCATGCACCGTTGGAATGTTGCAGGTGCATTGTAGAGGCCAAAAGGCATCCTTCTGAAAGCAAACACCCCATAAGGGCATGTGAAGGAGGTCTTTTTCCTATCCTCTNTGCAAAGGCCAAAAGGCATCCTTCTGAAAGCAAACACCCCATAAGGGCATGTGAAGGATGTCTTTTCCCTATCCTCCGGGGCAATGGAAATCTGGTTGTACCCCGAATACCCGTCAAGGAAGCAAAAGTGAGATCTCCCTGCTAGCCGGTCAAGCATCTGATCAATGAAGGGAAGTGGGAAGTGGTCTTTGCGGGTGGCAAGATTCAGTTTTCGGTAGTCCATGCATATTCTCCAACCTGTGACGGTTCTGGTTGATATAAGCTCGTTTTTATCATTCTTTACTACCGCCATACCACCCTTCTTTGGTACACACTGTACTGGGATAACCCAGCTGCTGTCAGAGATTGGGAAAATGATTCCCGCATCTAACCACTTTATGATTTCCTTCTTCACCACTTCCTTCATATTCGGGTTCAAGCGCCTTTGGTGTTCCCTGGAAGGTCGGTGCCCCTCTTCTAAGAGAATCTTATGCATGCAATAGGCTGGGCTGATCCCTTTGATATCTGCCATGGTCCACCCAATGGCGGTTTTGTACTCTGAGAGTACTTGTAACAGCTGTTGTTCCTGCACATCTAACAAACCAGATGAGATAATAACAGGTAGTGTAGAGTTATGTCCAAGAAACGCGTACCTGAGATGGGTTGGTAAAGGCTTCAGCTCTAACTTGGGTGGGTCTTCAACTGAGGGTTTGGCGGGCGGACTCTCTCTCTTCTCTAAGTGTAAAGGTTCAATTTCTAGAGTCCTCGGCCATATCCCTTTTCCTTCCAGAGCTAATACCCACTCTGCTAATTCCTCTCCATCCACATCATCTAAGTTCATCAAACATGCAGCCAAAGTATCTCCAACAGTAAGGGACGCATCGTCTTCATCTAGTATCACATCCACGGCGTCAACGAGAGAGCAGTTGGCGAACTCACTTGGTCGCCTCATAGACTTTTGTACGTTGAACGTGATTTCCTCATCATTGAGCCTCATCTTTAGCTCACCCGTCTCACAATCGATAAGAGCTCTGCCTGTGGCCAGGAATGGTCTTCCCAAGATTATGGGAATTTCTTCATCTACCCGACAATCTAAGATCACAAAGTCAGCAGGAAACACAAATTTTCCTACTTGTACTAGCACATCATCCAATATACCCGACGGTCTTTTTACCGTCCTATCAGCTAGTTGCAACAGCATGGATGTAGGCCTGGCTCTACCAATCCCCAATCTTTTATAGATGGCCAATGGCATGAGATTTATGCTAGCCCCCAAATCACAGAGAGCTTTGGCGAAAGCAAAGTTGCCAATAGTACAAGGAATTGTAAAACTCCCTGGGTCAGACAACTTTTCAGCAATAGGACGCGTTACCACCGCACTACACGTTTGGGTAAGGGTAACAATAGCTAGATCTTGGAAGTCAAATTTTATGGACATCAAGTCCTTCATCATTTTAGTGTAGCCAGANGTGTCACCACTGCACTACACGTTTGGGTAAGGGTAACAGTAGCTAGATCTTGGAAGTCAAATTTTCTGGACATCAAGTCCTTCATCATTTTAGCATAGCCAGGCATTTCTTTCAAAGCATCAATCAACGGGATATTTACCTGTATTTGCTTTAGCATGTCCAAGAACTTCTTATACTGTTCATCCTTCTGGTATTTTGCCAACCTTTGAGGGAATGGAGTCGGTGGTCTTTTATTTCCTGTTATCTATTCTTTTTCTTTCTCAACCGCAACTTCTACTACCGGCTCTGAGATTTTCTCTAGTGCATTTTCAGCTTCACCTTGATTGCTGGATTTTTCTTCAACTGGTTGTGCTGTGACCTTTGTCAACGGATTCCCGTCTTCAATTTCAATAGGTACTTGTACTAGTGTCTCTGTCCGTCTGCTTCCACGTACCACCCCTTGTTCCAAGTCCAGGTCTCTGCCATTGCGGAGGCTCACTGCCATTAGTTGTTTTGGGCCCTGGTCCCTTGGATTCACCTGCGTATCAGCAGGTAAAGTTCCATGAGGACGATTGTGCACTGCATTTGAAATCTACCCCAGTTGTACCTCAATATTTTTAATGGTTGAGTCATGGGCATCTACTCTTTCGTTGATCTTGGCAGTTGACCCAATCACTTGTTGCATCATAGTTTCTAACCTGGAAAATCCATCTTCATGTCTTCCCCCATGTTGCTGCTGAGGGGGATTATAAGCTTGTTGTTGAGCCTGGTTGTTGTATCCCTGCGATCGTTGGTAAGGTTCCATGTTACCCTGAGGTCTCATGGTACCCATGTTACCATTATTGTGTTGCAGGCGGGGTGGTCTGTAAGGTTGAACTTGCTTACCCCAATTCTGACCTCCATGTCTCTGACCTCCATAATTAGTCACATAGTTCATGTCTTTCGGATAAGGAGCTTGATTGCAGTCTGCATTCCAGTGATTACCTATAGGTTGATTTATGCAAGATGTGTATAATCCCCCATTGGTAGTGTCTACAATATGAACCTGCTACTTCACGTCTAATTCTTCCACCTTCTTTGTGAGAATACTCATCTGAGTCATCAATGTAGCCATGTTCTCAGCCATAGTGTTAGATGGGTCTAATGGCACTGAGTGAACAATTGGGGTGATAGGTGCACCCCTAGTGGTCCACCCTGAATTGTTGCCATAGTGTATAGTAAGCTCTGGCACTCTCTCCACGTCTTGCTAAGATATGCTCCACCTGCTGATGCATCTACGTTGGCTTTCACACTGTCAGCCGTTGCCCCAACATCTGCTCAGGAATACCATGATGTGGGCAAATAACCAGCATCCCTTTAAACCTCTCCCATGTTTCTTGTAGCGTTTCCATGGGTTTCTGTCTAAAACTGATTATCTCATCGATCTGCTGTGCTGTCTTGTTGGGTGGATGAAATTTTCCCAAAAACTGCTTAACCAGTTCCTCCCATGTTGTAATAGAATTGATTGGGAGGGAATTCAGCCAAGTCTGAGCAACCCATGTTACCAAGAACGGGAACAATAACAGTCTTAGCGCATCTGGGGTAACATGAGGCTGGCGCTGAGTTTTGCATATGGACAGAAAGTTCTTCAAATGTTGCTGAGGATCCTCAACATATGATCCCGAAAATAGCCCCTTATTTTGTAACAAATACAGCATGTTATTCGTGATCTGAAATGACTCTGCTTCAATCTGGGGGACCACAATAGTGGTTGCCAAGTTATCAGTTGTGGGTTGAGCCCAATCATATAGTGGCGCCTCAGGTGCCATGGGCGCCTGAGGCACAACATTTCTCGCTGCAGGGTTGCCCAGCCCATCACCAATAACTTCACCATCAATGTAACTCTATTGTTCCGTTCCGCCATATCAAATTCTATGGGTTCAATGTTTGTCTGTCGTTTGCTCCTTTGATTGGCTCTAATCACGAACCTAAAAACTTTTTCGGGGTCTGATAAAGCTTCAACAACGTCACCAATCCTCGAAGAGATCCTAGGCATGCACCTGTGCCACCGATTCAACAAACGTTAGATATTCAATAATTGAGTGAAATCAAAGAAACTTGACTACAATGAATAATTTTGTATTTTCCTCTAACTACAATAGATATTACCGTTAGTCCCCGGCAACGGCGCCAAAATTTGATCACGCTCAACTGTGTCTAATAAAATACTACGGGCGTTGCAAATACAATCTGGGGTATTATGCCCAGAGTCGATCCCACAGGGACTTAACGTATCAAAGGAAGTCTTTAGAATACTAAATTCTTACTGGTCAACCTCCTCAAACTTTGTGAATAACAATTGGTGATGTGAATCTACTACAGCTAATTGAATCTAATAAATTAAGAATAACTATCAAGCAGTTGTAAACAATTGGAATAAAAGTCTAAGGTAATGGTTTCCCCCGTTGGTTCTTTCCCTAGTTGTATGTTCCTATAGCTTTGATTTGGTTGTCTCTATCAATCATGAACTCTCCAGTTATCGTAAATCTTTCTCAAGCATTTATGACAATTTACTAGACGCACTCTCTCGAGCTACGCTAGCTATATTTACGTTACGGTTCACTTTAGATTGCACCCGAGGTATATTATCTCTAACCCAACCTCTAAACCCTCGGTTATGACTTTCGTCTATACTCCGGGAGTGGTGTTGTTCAACAACTACCTAAATATGCACTCTTTCTCAAGCAGATACATAATAAATAGGAACCGCTAGTTGAGGGCCCTTCAACTAACCACAATCAAAACGTAGTTGAACGAGTAGAGATGAATAACCAACTCAAAACTATATTAACATGCCAACAAGTTTATCCCCAACGGGTTTCACCAAAACCTTAGATAAAAATATTTAGCTACTCATAATAACAACAAAAACTACAAAATAATTCATAGTCAATGATAAAAGAACAAAAGAGTAGAATAAAGATTGATGCCCAATGTTCCTCCTTGCCTCTTGCCCTTGCTTTTGATGTTTTCTACTGTAAAAACTGATTCTCCCCTTGTCTTGGGCCAATACCTTAAGTTTATATAGGGTCTGGGGCTTAAAATCCCGTGTTTTGTACTTAAGTCCCTGAAATTTACGCGTTCTGCCGCGGTTGCACCGCGGTTACGCCAGGACCGTGGCCAAACAGGCTCTCTGAATCTGCGGCTGCTTCCTACCGCGGTTGCACCGCGGCCGCGGCCGGACCGCGGCAGGCCTATTTCAGCTCTGCTTTTGCATATTACTTGGTGCACTTTGTGGGTATTATTTGATTGGCCTC
>ML244099.1:0-15968 GCA_005239495.1 Nicotiana undulata | reverse complement strand
AAGAGAGATATATATATATATATATATATATATATGGATATGCTCCTTCCCCACAAAATAATATAAAAAAAATCTATTATACGCAACTTAGAAGCACAAGTAACTTGAGTCGAAAAGAATAAAATTTTCTACATGGAGAAACAGAAAGGATGAATAATGTGCAATTTGAACTTTGAACTTGCTGTTATGAAGGAGAATGGAATTCTCTTTGTATTTGTAAAAAAGAAATTAAATATTCGTTGCTTTTGGGAGATATTAGCAGACTAGCGGACAAGATAAAGAATTGGGAAGGACCATGACTTAGGGCTTCAATCAATAAAAAAAAGGTCTTGACTTTTAAATTTAATATATTTCAGTTCCTTTTTAAAACTTTGAACTTTGAAGTATTATTAATTTATTATGCAATGATAAATGCAAGTTTGAACTTTAATTTGAAGTATTAAATGTAAACTTTAATTTGCAATTGGAACTTGCAAATTATAAGCGCAATTTTTTTCCATCTTCATTGTATTCTATTATCTTAAAATTTTAATTCTTTATGATATATTCAAATATAAGAATTTTAAAGTCTTTGCATCANTGGTGCACTTTGTGGGTATTATTTGATTGGCCTCTTTTTTTCCGTAATTGACTCCAAAAATGTTTCAACGTCCTTTTCTTGTGATATTTCACCTGCAATGCACGAAAAGCACTAATCAAAGCATATTGTTATCAATATTTACGTAAAAACGATACAAAATGTGATTCCTAAGGGGCCTAATTATAGTCAAATTCACCTATTATCATGAGTCAAAATATGTATCTTTATTTTCTAAGTAACTAAACATAAATGCGATATTAGCTATTTATAGGGGCAGTTTTAACAATTATAAGATCGTCAAGTCGACAGAGCGCAGATAGGTTGAAGTACAAAACATCATTAAAATTATGCAAATTAAGGTCTGAAAAAGCAAGAAATTTGGTTATGATCATGAAAGACATGATGTATTAACTACCCTTTTTTTGCTTAATAGCCAAATTTATTAGGACAAGGCTCCTGAGGACAAAACAAACCTAATACCTTGTCAATAAAAATGTCTTTGCATTACTCAGTTTTGCTACATTATTAACTTACACTTAACACATGTCAGGCCTTCCAAATTATACCCAATAAGATGCAAGAGAACAACCATGTGGTTTAACCAATATTTTAAAAGGCGTAGGCGTATAACGAGAGCGTCTTACATATGTTTCAGCGAAGCGTAAGTCCCGAGGCACAGGACGTAAGCCTCATAGGTATTTACTCTCTCCGGTCCAAAATAAATAATTTTTTGGTTGTTTTCACGCAGATTAAGAAATCTACCTTTTAGCATTAATTAGCAATGATTGACCATATTAACCTTTATTATCCCACATAAATACTCCTAACACATACTCCAACACTATTTACTCCAAGGGCAATGTAGGGGAAAAAAATTAATTCATTCTCGAAATCTGAAAAAATCACTTATTTTGGACCACAGGGAGTAATTCTTAATATTTTATGAAATAATATAATTACCTTAAATATTTATAAACCATTAAAATTGCATAAAATTTGAAAAAAATTATATATATATATATATATATATAATTTTTTTCAAATTTNAAGAGAGATATATATATATATATATATATATATATGGATATGCTCCTTCCCCACAAAATAATATAAAAAAAATCTATTATACGCAACTTAGAAGCACAAGTAACTTGAGTCGAAAAGAATAAAATTTTCTACATGGAGAAACAGAAAGGATGAATAATGTGCAATTTGAACTTTGAACTTGCTGTTATGAAGGAGAATGGAATTCTCTTTGTATTTGTAAAAAAGAAATTAAATATTCGTTGCTTTTGGGAGATATTAGCAGACTAGCGGACAAGATAAAGAATTGGGAAGGACCATGACTTAGGGCTTCAATCAATAAAAAAAAGGTCTTGACTTTTAAATTTAATATATTTCAGTTCCTTTTTAAAACTTTGAACTTTGAAGTATTATTAATTTATTATGCAATGATAAATGCAAGTTTGAACTTTAATTTGAAGTATTAAATGTAAACTTTAATTTGCAATTGGAACTTGCAAATTATAAGCGCAATTTTTTTCCATCTTCATTGTATTCTATTATCTTAAAATTTTAATTCTTTATGATATATTCAAATATAAGAATTTTAAAGTCTTTGCATCATTTATTCAAACACTATTTTTATAAGATTGTTTTTTTGTTTATATTTTTACGATAGTTATAACAAATACAAAAAAAAATTAATGCTAACCCGACCCGGCCCGACCCCTTTGACCCGTAACCTTTACGATTCAATTTTTACCCGGATGAACCCGAACCCTTTAAACCCGGTAAGCCCCAACCTGTAATCGGTCTGGTTCTAAACCCGTACAGTTCACTTTTTACCCTATGCAGCCCGGCCCGGCCCACCCGGTTAACACCCTTACTTTTGAGTAATTACCTAGCTGAAATTTGAGAATTTGGGGTATTAGGACTTATTCAACAAATTTTATTTTAATTTGAAAATGTCTTTGAGGCTTACGACTCAATTAAAAAACACGCCTCAAACGTACAGGCGCTCGCCCCGAATTGCTGAATGTAGGGCTGTTCATTTGGATCGGATATCCGAAATCCGAACCGATCCATTCAATTTCGGATTTCGGATTGTGTTTATAAAAATTTCGGATTTCGGATTGTGTTTATAAAAATTTCGGATCGGATTCAGATTGGTATATTTTAATCCGATCCGAAATCCGAAATTATTAGGCAATGTATAAATACTACACTTTAATTTCGGATAGTCAGTACTTTCTTTACATCTTCCTCCAAGTTATTACCTTTACAATTGCTAGAGTTAGCTATATTGGCACCATAGTACTCTCATAATTGTATAAACATGAATTTTTCTTAATGCATTGCCTCTTTTACAAAGAAAATATACATATTAATTTGCAACATTGAGGCATTTACGATCCGAAATCCGATCCGATCCAAACTTTAAAATCTGAATTCGATCCGATATAATTCGGATCGGTTCAGATTGCATTTTCTAGAATCCGAAATCCGAATCCGAAATGTGCTAAATCCGATCCAATCTAATCCGTGCACAGCCCTAGCTGAATGTACGCCTCTTGAGATTTTCGCTCCACGCCATAGCCTCAGAACGTTTTTAATATGTCTCGTCCCAATACTTGTCCAAAAACACCTTTTAAAACACTGGGTTTAACTAAACCTTGTAATTGAAGCTACCAAAAAGGAATCTTGGCTGTTGGTATCTTAGAAGTCTAGAAACGTGTCTATAAAATGCAAATTTACCAAAAATAAATTACTAATTTTAGTTTTAAAGTGTAAATTCAGAGATAATTTTTTTTTTTCTTTACAGAAAAATCTATAGGTACCTCCTTAAGTCCAAGTCATTGCAGTTAAATTTTCTTAACAAAACAACGGAGTAATCTCTTGCGATATATATAAACTATGATAGAAAAATGATTTAAATTAAGATATACCCATAAAATCAATCGAACGTCACCTCAAGATAAATTGTGATTTTCGCTCCATGGAATAAATTGTATCATCATTTGTTAAAAAGGGACAATTCGCTTCATAAAGAATTTTTATTAAAAAATGTAGTTCAAAGTAATAATATAAGACAAGAAGATAAGTAGAATAAGAGAAAAAGAGATAACTTTCTTATTTCATCAAGTATTCAAGTGTATCCCATATCACTTTTCATGCCTCTATTTATACTATTACATTGTAGGTTACAAAAGGATTGTCTTAAACATAACATTAACCTTTGAGATCACGGGGGAAGATCATGGGGGGAGGTTAAGGAGGTGTGGGAGTTACAATCATAAAAGTGATAAGTAGTGGGAGGTTATTTACATCATGGGTGAAAGTAGTTGGAGTAGTGAACATCCACAATTATTATATGTTTTACAACACTCCCCCTTGGATGTCCAAAAATAGATAATATGCTTCGTTAAAACCTTACTAAGAAAAACCATGTGGGAAAAAATCTTAGTGAAGGAAAAAGAGTACACACATCTCTAATACGCTTTATTTGTTGCATCGTTAAAAACTTTACCAGAAAAAACTCAGTGAGACAAAATCTAGGTTAAGAAAAAAAGAGTACAACACATATCTTACTCCCTCTCATGAAAACATCACTTTATTTCTCGAAGACGTCACATTCCAATCTTCTGTCTCAACTTCTCAAATGTTGACGTTGGTAATGCCTTAGTGAACAGATCAGCCAAATTTTCACATGAACGAATCTGTTGAACATTGATTTCACCATTTTGTTGAAGATTATACGTGAAAAAGAACTTTGGTGAAATGTGCTTTGTTCTGTCTCCTTTGATGTATCCTCCTTTCAGTTGAGCGATGCAAGCAACAATGTCTTCATATAATATAGTTGGATTATCTTTTTTCATAAGAAAACCACACATTTCCTGAATATGTTGAGTCATTGATCTCAACCAAACACATTCCCGACTAGCTTCATGAATGGCTATTATCTCTGCATGATTAGAAGATGTGGCAGCTATTGTTTGTTTCATTGAACGCCATGATATAGTTGTACCTCCATATGTAAACAAATAGCCTGTTTGAGATCGGGCTTTATGTGGATCAGACAAATAACCTGCATCGGCATAGCCAATCATTTCTGACTTGAATTCATTAGAATAGAACAATCTCATATCTAGAGTTCCTCGAAGATATCTAAATATATGCTTAACACCATTCCAATGTCTTCTTGTTGAGGAGGAACTGAATCTTGCTAATAAGCTTACATCAAAAGCAATATCTGGACGGGTATTGTTAGCAAGATACATCAGTGCCCCAATTGCACTAAGATATGGAGTTTCATCACCAACGAGCTCTTCGTCATTTTCTTAAGGCCGAAATGGATCTTTATTTATGTCAAGCGATCTCACAATCATTGGGGTACTCAATGGACGTGCATTATCCATGTAAAATCGCTTTAACACCTTTTCAGTGTATGTTGATTGATGGACAAAATTTTTATTTGTTACATGCTCAATCTGTAGGCCAGGACAAAATTTTGTCTTACCAAGATCTTTCTTTTCAGATTCTTTCTTCAAATACTCTACAGCCTTTGGAAGCTCTTTAGAAGTTCCAATGATATTCAAGTCCTCAACATATACAGTTATGATGACAAATTCAGATCCAGATCTCTTAATAAACACACAGGGG
Organism: Nicotiana undulata; assembly: GCA_005239495.1. Taxonomy (NCBI): domain Eukaryota; kingdom Viridiplantae; phylum Streptophyta; class Magnoliopsida; order Solanales; family Solanaceae; genus Nicotiana; species Nicotiana undulata. Next base: position 10,726 of record ML244099.1, on the reverse strand, counting down.
CAAATAGGGTCATTTTTGTACCCTTCCTTTAGCAAATACTCGCTAAGACGATTGTACCACATTCTCCCCGATTGCTTCAATCCGTATAAGGATTTCTGAAGCTTTATTGAACAAGTTTCCCTTGAACTTTTATGTGCTTCACGAACTTTAAATCCTTCAGGGATTTTCATAAAAATTTCATTGTCCAGGGAGCCATATAAGTAGGTTGTGACAACATCCATCAACCGTATATCAAGCTTTTCATGAACTGCAAGATTTATTAGATACCTGAAGGTAATTGCATCTACCACAGGAGAATATGTCTCCATATAATCAATGCCAGGCCTTTGAGAAAAACCTTGTGCAACAAGTCGTGCTTTATATCTTACGACTTCACCTTTCTCATTTCGTTTTCGCACAAAAACTCATTTTTACCCCACTGGCTTGACACCTTCAGGCGTTCGGACTATTGATCCGAAAACTTCACGTTTTTCGAGTGAAGCCAATTCCGCGTGAATTGCGTTTTTCTATTTTGGTCAATCATTTCTTTGTCTACATTCATCGACAGATTTTGGCTCAAGATCCTCATCTTGTTGCATTATGTCAACTACAACATTATATGCAAAACTGTTGTTAACAACAACGTTTATTTCGGTTCCACCTTTTTCCCGTAGAGACATAACTTATTGAGATCTCTTCATTTTCATCATTTTCAGGTACTAGAACTTCCTGTGTGGTCTTATCAATAACTATGTCTTTATCCCCCTCTTGAGCAATTGCCTCCATGTTATGATCAACTTGATCATTTTCTCCTTTCCTTTTTCGAGAATTTTTATCCTTGGAATCGATTGGTCTACCACGTTTAAGGCGTGGCCTAGACTCATTTGCATTATCATATTGTCCAGCTGGGACATCAACTCGAATTGGAGCATTTAGAGCTGGAATATGCGATTTAGTAACCCGTGGAAGGTTAGTAAATGCATTTGGCAATTGATTTGCAATATTTTGCATATAAATGATCTTTTGAACTTCTTGTTCACATTGATTTGTACGAGGATCCAAATGAGATAGAGATAATACGTTCCAATCTATCTCTTTTTCCAGCCGTTTATTTTCTCCCCCTAATGTTGGAAAAACTGATTCATTAAAATGACAATCAGTAAATCTGGCTGTAAACAAATCACCTGTCATAGGCTCTAAATATTTAATAATAGAAGGAGATTCATAATCAACATATACTCCCAACATTCTTTGGGGACACATCTTTGTGCATTGTGGTGGAGCGATTGGAACATATACCGCACATCCAAAAATTCTTAGATGGGAAATATTTGGCTCCTGACCAAAAGCCAACTGTAATGGAGAGACTTCATGATAACTGGTTGGCCTTATGCGCACAAGTGCTGCTGCATGCAAAATAACATGTCCCCACACTGAAAGGGAAAGTTTTTTCCTCATTAGCAATGGTCTAGCTATTAATTGGAGGCGTTTAATCAATGATTCTGCTAGACCATTTTGAGTATGAACATGAGCAACTGGACGCTCAACTTTTGTTCCAGTGGCCATACAATAATCAGTAAAGGCCTTAGATGTAAATTCACCAGCATTATCAAGATGAATTGTCTTAATTGCATAATCTGGAAATTGTGCTCTTAACCTTATTATTTGGGCCAATAATCTCGCAAATTCCATATTACGAGTTGACAATAAGCACACATGTGACCATCTTGTAGATGCGTCTATCAAGACCATAAAATACTTGAATGGTCCACATGGAGGGTGTATAGACCCACATATATCACCCTGTATACGTTCCAGAAATGCAGGGGATTCAATCCCAACTTTAGTTGCTGATGGTTTTAATAACCAATTTTTCTTGAGAACAAGTAGCACAAGAGAATTCCTTAAATTGAAGAATCTTCTTGTTCTTCAATGTGTGCCCATTTGAATTCTCTATTGTTCTGCGTATCATGTTAGAACCAGGATGGCCTAACCAGTCATGCCAAATGATAAAATCATTAGAAGTAGTAAACCTTTTATTTAATATGGCATATGATTCAACCACACCATTGTTTGTGTGGTACAATCCAGAAGAAAATGCGGGTAATTTTTTGTGCACACATTTTTCCCCCAGTTTATTGTAGTAATATAAAGATATTCAACCTTTCCTTCGTTAGAGGTCTCAACATGGTAGCCATTTTGGCGAATAGCTTTGAAACTCAACAAGTTTCTTTGAGACTTACTACAATACAATGCATTATCAATAGTTAATATCGTTCCTCTTGGTAGTAACAAGGCCGCTCTTCCAGAGCCCTCAATTAACTTTGTACTACCAGATATTGTATTAACATATGCCTTTTTCATAGCCAAATAAGAGAAAATTTTCTTTTCTCTTAATATTGTGTGAGTTGTAGCACTATCCAAAAGGCATAAATCTTCATTACTCATCTTGGATCCAATTGAAGACTGGAAAATTTTATTTTCTTCATAAAAAAATAAAATAAAAGTACACCATGAGAAATACGAAAAAACTAACAATAACATATGACAACTTAAGTACTACTTGAACATAAAAACAACTTTAAAACGAAAGAAAAAAAATACTAAAAATAAAAATAACAATATAATTGCATTCCCCAGTTTAATGATCAAACTTTAGTTTTGATCTCCAAAGAAGGCTTCAACTTCCAAATGAGTAAGATCATCGAGGCCTTCAAAATCATCATCATTCAAAGCAAGATTTGCCTCGACATGGTCATCATTTTTGTTTGAAGTCCCTGCTTCAAAATTATTTTTAAAAGTCAAGTGAGACTCCACTGGGGCATTAGCAGAATATGCTCCAACATTGTTTGCCTTTCTTTTGATGGAATTTTGATAAAACCTGACAAAATGTTCAGGTGCACGACATTCAAATTTTCAATGACCTTTCATGCCACAGCGGTGGCAGTTACCGCTTTTACCTCTTGAACGATTGTTTTGAGAATCCATATTGTTCTCTCGTTCTCCTACTCCTCCTCCTTCTCCTTTAGGATAGGATCCTCCTTGGTCCTTTTTACGTAACATTCTCGGCTGCCTCCGGTCCGGTAGGTCGGTCTCCCTCTAGCCAGTGACTAGCCCTGCTATGGAGCTAGGTCTACACCGCCACGTCGAGACTCTCTTTCGAAAGTGAGATACCGGCTTTCATAAGAGGAAAAAATCCATAACCACCACGATGACGACTACTATATCGTCTCTTACCATTGCCATGCCCACGTACATTCATATGGCCATGATTATCATTCTGTCTTTTTCCAGACTTATCACGTCTAGCTGCCATATTCGGTTCAGAAAGCGGAGCTGACCCTGTGGGACGGGCTTCATGATTTTTCAGCAAAAGGGTATTATGTTGCTCAGCCACCAAAAGGCATGAGATCAATTCAGAATACTTTTTAAAACCCCTTTCACGGTATTGTTGTGTTAGTACCATATTTGAGGCATGAAAAGTCGTAAGAGTCTTTTCCAACAAATCCTCATCATTCGTAACATCCCAATATAATTTCAACTGGGAAGTTATTCGAAATACAACAGAGTTATACTCACTTACGGTCTTAAAATCTTGCAACCATAAGTGCATCCACTCATATCGAGCCCTTGGCAATACCGTTGCCTTAAGGTGATCATATTTTTCCTTCAGGCCAGTGCACAATTCAAGTGGATCTTTCACTGTTAAATATTCAACCTTAAAACCTTCATCCAAATGATGACGAAGAAAAATAATGGCCTTTGCTTTGTCCTGGCTCGATGCCTCATTACCCCTTTAGCGGCTAAGTGAATCTCAGCATCAAGAACCCATGATAGGTAATTCTTCGGTCAAGTGCCACAAACTCAAGCTTTGACAAATTCGACATAGTGAAAACTATCAAAGAAGATAAATAATTAGAAATCATTAGGATAGTATGTAAAGAATCTTAAAAATTGACATAATATAAAATTTGTGATCTATATACACTAAAGTGATAATTCCATAGAAAAGAATATTTTTTTTTCTTTAAATTATTAGTATATCTTTGATGTTAACTAGAACAAAAAAAAATCTTCTAATTTTAACACAATTTCAAATATCGAACAACATAAAACAAGTATTTTTCTATCAATTAATTCTACTAACATGAAAATTAGCAACTTTCACATAACAATCATGCAAATAACTTAAAATAAAGAAACATAAAATTCTTTATTTTACACATATCTAGAGATGTGAGAAATTATGAAATTGCATACTAAAGACACTAATCATGAAATCAAAATATACGACGAAGAAAACAAAATAAACAAATATACCTGAATAACGAAAATAGTTCAACTTTATGCTGATAACGTATTAAAAAATGTAGCTCAAAGTAACAATATAAAATAAGAAGATAAGTAGAATAAGAGAAGAAGAGATAACTTTCTTGTTTCATTAAGTGTTCAAGTGTATCCCATATCACTTTTCATGCCTCTATTTATACTATTACATTGTAGGTTACAAAAAAATTATCTTAAACATGACATTAACCTTTGAGAGTATGGGGGAAGATCATGTGGGAGGTTATAGATGTGTGAGAGTTACAATCATAAAAGTAATAAATAGTAAGAGGTTATTTACATCATGGGTGAAAGTAACGAGAGTAGTGGATATCTATCATTATTATATGTTTTATAACAATCTTGTATTTATGCAGTGTGTGAGAAGAAATGGCACCTTAAGAAATATAACGTGAACAATTTAACCTAACACAAATGTTAATACTCCACCCGTCTCAACTTTCGTGAACTTATTTGATCGGGCAAAAGAAATTTTAAAAAAAAGAGTAGGCTTTTAAACTTTTAGTATAAATGAGATATATATTTTTTATATGACTATAAATTATTTTTAAATAAAAAAATATATGTTATTCTTTTTGACACAAATTAAAGGAAAAAATAGATTGACACGGAGAAGCTCAAACATGAAGGTGAGACTGAAAATTTATTTTACCTCTACTCTCCCCTTCAACTACACGTAAATTTTGCTGACGAATCAATTGAATGGTAAGTGGAAGTGTGGCCAGAGGAGCAAACGTCAACTCAAAAGTTTACTTGCCGCTCAAATCAGTCAATCAAATGGCAAGTGTTTTGCACGCGTAGGCAAATGATGTGAGACCACAACAATAAATCATGATCCAGATAAGCACGCGATAGCCTACTACATAATATAGTAGCTAAATTGGTGGGGTCAGATTACGTGGCATAAAGTTAATTAAACGAGTGCATACAACAAATGTAAAGTAGTAATTCCCCGGCTGGTCTAATCTCTTGTTTTGTGGTTTCTTTTGATTGTTGATCCTTGCATGGCCAATTTGATACCTAGGCCGCAAAATTTTCTAAAAAATAAAAATAAAAAGCTTTTTAAAAATCAAAACTATCTTCTTAGTGTTTGTAATAAATTTTCAAGATACGAAAAATACACTACAATCATAAAATAAGAGAAAATTATTTTTAATAATCATTTGTAAGTATAATTCTATTTCTCCCTTGATTCATCTCTCCTAATTATCTTCGTGTTTCGAGGGCTGAAGCAGTGTATTTCTCAAATGTAGGATGAACATACTTCCGGGGAATGTATTTGATCTCTAATTTCTTGAACTATTTGATTATCAAGAAGTATTCGGCCATACTTTGATCTCGTTGTTCCCAAGAGTTTATGGGAATTTTGAGACAGCCCGATAGACTCCTAAGATTTCAAAAGTTTAGTATCTTGAATTTATGATTTATAAGCTTGATCCTTTAAAATTTTGATGTCTACAAATGCCACAACTTTAAGGTTTGTCGGGATGTAGGCTTGTCGAAACTTGAAGACGAGACTTGAAGTACTTGACCATTGCAACAAATGATTTTGAAACTTTGAATTTTCGATTTGCAGGAGGAAGAGATGAAGGGCAGAACTACTCCCATTGGGCGTGCCAATTTGTTGCAATAAATTTTCAAGATATAAAAAATAGATTGCAGTCACAAAATTAGAGAAAAATATTTTTACTAATCAATTATGAGTAGATTCTATTTTTCCCTGGATTCTTCAATCCTGATTATCTCCGTGATTCGAGGGTTGAAACAACATATTTCTCAAATGTAGGATGTGCAGACCTCCTGGGGATGTATTTGAATATGAGGCGGCCCTTCCCTAAAGCAAGTAAAGCAGTTGCATTAGGCCCCAGATTTGAGGGGGGCTCATATTTTGTTACACCTAATAGACTATATATAAATTTTTTAAAAAGTTAATGTGAAGTGAAAATGTTTGATTTCTTACTTAACAAACATAGACAAGAAGGATTTGCAATTCTTATGATTTCTGCCAAGGAAATTGCATTTGAAATGAATATCGAATCCGAATTTCTAAGAAATGTATGATATATAGGAAGAACCATTTGATGAGAATGTTGAAAATGAAATGTCAAATCTCTCGAAAAGTCATTTAGAGTTGATTACTTCTATACATAGTAGACAAGGCTATTTTTTACTTCATAGTAGATTTGAACAATTCGAGGCATATGAAAATATTTTTGATTCACTATTTAGCGATAAAAATCTGAGATCACTAGATGATGGAAATTAAAAATATTGCCTTAATCTTGAATGTTCCTTAAAGCATAATAATCAATTCGATATTGATAGTTTAGATTTATTTCTGAATTAAAAGTGTTAAGAAAAATAGTAAAATTAGAAGATAACAATTTATTTGATATACTAAATCAAATAAGAAGATTTAATTATTTTTCAAATGTCTATATTGCATATAGAATAATGTTAATAACTCGCGTTATCATTGCTTCAACGGAAAGAAATTTTTCAAAATTAAAATTGATAAAATCTTAACTAAAATCAACAATGTCTTGTGAGAGGTTAAATGTATTAGCTATATTATCAATTGGGAAAGACTTATTAGGAGAAATTGATTATAAAAAAATTTGCATCTAAATAAAAAGCTTTAAAAAATAGACTTTAAATAATAATAATAATAAAAAAAAGGTTAAGGTCCCTCTTAAAGTTTGGCTTTAAGCTACAAAATTCGTCGGACCGCCTCAGTATTTGATCTCTAGTTTCTTAAACATTTGATTGTCAAGAAGTATTCGGCCATATTTTGATCTCTTTGTGAACATTTAAGGAGTTTATGGAAATTTTGAGACGCCCCTTTAAGGGAATATAAATCCCTTTATATAAGTGCGTGTTAAGGTTTAGGATAAAGTAAACTTCAAGAAACTACGATAGACTTCTAAAATTTTAAGAATCTTGTAGTATAATTTAGGATTTAGTTTAATCCTTTAAAATTTGATCGTCTACCCTTGGTTTATCATTCGGTATTGAAAATACACCCACATCTACCTACCAATACACTTCGGAGTCATTTGAGGTTGATCAACTTATTTCGAGATTATAATTATCGAATTATAACAACAGATTTAAATGATATGAAAAATATTTCGTGTATATATTTTAATTGGTAGATATTTAATCCATGATTGTTATCACATAAGATAAAAGTGTTGCATGAAAATAACATCATAATTGTGACATAAATAACCGTAGATGAATTGCTAATACCGGAATGACAGTTGTATCAAACATGAAATAAACTAATCTTATAGATTATTTTCGAAATTATAATTATTCCACAAACTAGACGACCACTTAAAGAATAAAGCACTTCTTGTCAATAAACTAAAAATAAATATAAAATTACATATATTTTATTTACTTTTTTGACTAATAAAGGTAATTAATTTTAGTTGATGACTAATTTTATATTTTACCCAAAATAAAAAACTTTTAAAAATCAAAACTATATTTCTATACATAAGCTGATTGTAAAGTTGGATGAACGAACGGAGTAAAAGGGTTGTATAGGTGGTGTGGGCCTTATTTCTTGCAACTTACAACTACACACGTAAAAAGCAATTAAAGTCCCTACGATATTCCTTCCACTTCACATTCTTTTCTTTTTTCTTGTATCTTTTGCTTTTTTTTCCAAAATTTTGCATTAAAAAAGGTTCACCATTATCTTTTCGTCTCCAAATAAAGTCTTCAATCTGCCCCCAAAGATTTGGGTGGACAAAATATTGTAAAAGTCTTTCAACAAGTCGAAATTGCGCTTTTAGAAAGTATACAGGGCTCTGGTTTTGCTTTTGAAAAATAAAAATTACAATAATCTGCTTTAACATGTCACTTAATATATATTCCCATATAGATAACCAAAAAATGGATTATTTGCATATATGTTGTTACAACTTATTCTTAATTTTCTTGTAAATAAACTTTTAATATTTGACTATCTATTTTATTTATCCGTAAAAAATACAGTTGAATTTATAGTATAATTTTATAGTCAAGTAAATTGATTTGACTCAAAAGATATCAAGTAAATAAGAATAAAAAGATTATGAAATGAAATTAAAGGAAATACAAGCCTGGCTTGTGCTTAATCTTTCTAAAAGCAAAAGTACAAACAAAATTGAGGGAGAGGAGAAAGTAGATAACTTTATAATTTAGAGAGCAACATATAGCCTTTTTGTCACGATCCAAATTTCCATCCGTTAGACATCGTGGTGACATATAGTATTAGAGACTAGGTAAGCCTAACATTAACTGAAGTAACAACAATATTTAACTAACATCTAACAATTTTGAAATAGAGATCTCTATAAAATTTACAATTCCAAAATCGGTAGTACAAGTCATAAGCTCTACCGAGTTTGCTAGAAAACCTCTAAATACAACTGTTTCGAAATAAGAGTAAACAATGTAAATAACAAATCAGAAGGTGACTCCGACGCCTGGGAACGCAACAACAGGTTTACCTTGAGTCTCCACCGCAAGATTTGTACAGCTAGCTAACGATCGACTGACTCCGCAATATTTGGATATGAACAAAAATGTGCAGGTGTGTAGTATGAGTACACCACAGCGGTACACAGAAAGTATCAAGACTAATCTCAGTGGAGTAGTGACGAGGAACAGTCAAGACACCTACTGGACTAAATAACCTGAACAAATATAAGTGTAGAAACAACATGGTACGATATTTATATAAAGATTACGCATAATGACAAATAATACGGTAATTGCAGTAAGAAAGGAAAACAACAACTAACAACGGAACACCATAATAATGACACAACAGAATGAACAGAACACAGTTTAAATCCGGTGACCAAGGCAAGTAACAACTTAACTAAAACGACCGCTTTCACACCAAGTTTTAGCCAATAACCTCCACGAGGTACCGAACCTCAGAATATCCACATTTTCATGGGTCCAAATTTCGGAACCCTAAACACTTGACATCCTGTGCTCTCATTATAAACTTATAACCGCACTGACGACTCACTGTAACGACCCGGTCTGTCGTTACGAAAAACCTGCATTATAACTGTTGTTATTGACTTATTATAGATTGGTTATTCTGTTATTAATGTGTTAGAGTTGATAGGCTTGGAATCGGAATGGTTAAATCAGAATTCAGGCACTTAGTCCTTAAGAATAACCTTAAAAATGGGAAAAGTCAACTAAGAGTTGACTTATTGGTAAACGACCTCGGAATGCGGATTTTATGGCTCGGATAGCTTCGTTAGGTAATTTGGCACTTAGGAGTGTGTTCAGAATAATGTTGTGATGTCCGGTGTAGAATTAGGCTTGAATTGGTAAAAGTTAGTTTTTGGCGATTCCGGTCGGCAGTGGAAAATAGGTTATCGGAGTCGGAATGGAATTCCGACAGTTGAAACAAGTTCGTAATGTCATTTTGGACTTGTCTGCAAAATTTCAGGTCAATCGGAGTTGATTTGGATAGTTTCGGCATCATTGGCGAAAATTTAGAAATATAAAAGTTCTTAGGCTTGAATCCGATATAAATTTGGAGTTTTGATGTTAGTTTTGGTGTTTTGAGAGTGCAACTAAGTTTGAATGATGTTATGGGATATGTTGGTAAGTTGGTTGGGGTCCCGAGGGGCTCGGGATTGATTTCGGGTGGTTAACGGGCATTTTTGGATTTGAAAACACTGCTGGTTTTCTGGTGTTTATGCAGCTGGAATTTGTTCACCGTGATCGCGAGGAATGGTCTGTGATCGCGTAGGGTGAGTGGCTTAAGTAGTGAGATTGCGTAGGGTTAGCTGAGGAATGGCAGATTTTTGTTCTTCGCGATCGCATGGAGGAGGTCGCGATCGCGTGAGTTGAGCGGGGTGTGAAGTGCGATCGCGTAGAGTAATTGGGCGCGTGAGGGAGCAGCTGATGGTGCATCGCGGTCGCGTGGGCACGATTGCGATCGCGTGAGGTTGTGTGAGGGTGAAGCGCGATCGCGTGCTTAAGGCTGCGATCGCGGAAGTTAAAGGACGTAACACTATGCGATCGCAGGGGCAAGGCTGCGATCGCAGTGAAGGAATCACTTGGCATATTTAAATTAAACCCTCCGCGACTTAAACCCCTTTTTTACATCATTGTTGTACGGAAAAGAGCTCTTGGGGGCGATTTTGAAGAGGAAAATCCTTGTTCTTCATTGAGGTAAGTGTTCTAGTCACTAAAACTCGATTATGGGTGATTATAGACCATAATCCGAGCCTTTAATCCATAAAAAATAGTAGAAAAATAGGATTTTGGGACATGAGATTATGAGACCTTCAAGGGTCGATTTGAGGAATCAAACGGACTCCGATTTTGGTGTTCTTTATATGTACGGACTCGTGGGGAGATGAAGAACACT
>ML244098.1:0-13772 GCA_005239495.1 Nicotiana undulata | reverse complement strand
AAATTTTCACAACACTAGGTTCCTTGTCCTTTCCCGAGTCTAACCATACCAAGAACATGAAAATCGGACCTCAAATGGTCCTCCAATTCCCCCATTCTCCCTCTCTTAAATCCAAGCCCTAACCACCATTTTTCTTTTGTTTTTACCCATGATATCAACCTAAAATCGTTCTTAATGCACAATATAATGAGTTTTGAGTCCAAGAAACTTACCTCCTTGAAGAAACAACAAAACCCCTCTTCAATTGCCCTCAAAACCTCCAACCCGTGTGTAAAAATGGTGAAAGAGGACAAATTTCGCGAAGGCTGCCTTTTTATAGTTCTGCCCAGGCATTTCCGCAACAGCGGTGCATTTATCGTACCTGCGACTCCGCATGCGCGACATTTTGACCGCACCTGCGGAACTCACTTAAAATCCCAGACTTCGCACCTGCGGCCTCTTTATCGCAACAGCGGTACCGCAGGGGCGACATATTGACCGCACCTGCGGTCTTTCACTTAACACTCAGAGTCCGCGCCTGCGAACCCATTTCCCGCACCTGCGACCTCGCAGGTGCGATTTTCCTTCCGCCCTTGCGATTATTTACGCCCTTGCGCCTTCACCCTCGCGCGTGCGATGTCCGCACCTGCGGCCCAAGTATCGTAGGTGCGATCACACCAGCAGTAGCAGCTTCAACTGCATTTCAAGTCCCAATTTCTCCGTTTAACGTCCGAAATCAAGCCCGAGCCCCTCGGGACCCCAACCAAACTTACCAACATATCAAACATGGTTATTCAAACTTAGTCGAGCCATTAAAACACCAAAAACAACTTGAAAACCATAAATCCTCATCTAATTTAAGCCTATGATTCCCAAAAACTTCCGAAACACGCATTTGATAAAAAACCCAACCAAACCATCTCCAATGACCTAAAATTTTGCGGGCAAGTCCAAAATGACCTAACGAAGCTACAACAACTCCTAGAATCCCATTCTGACCCTCGGATCAAAATCTCGCCTATCAACCGGAGTTCGCCAAAATACTAACTTCGCCAATTCAAGCCTAATTCTATACCGGGCATCCTAAAAATATTCTGAACACACTCCTAAGTCCCAAATCACCTAACGAAGCTATCCGAATTCCGAGTTCGTTTACCAATAAGTCAACTCCGGGTTGACTTTTCCAACTCTCAAGCTCTTGTTAGAGACTAAGTGTCTTAATCCACTCTATTTTCACTCCGAACCCGAACCAATCAACCCCAACACTCCATGAACAGTCTAACCGTGCTACTACCAAACAGAAATAAAGGAATAGATGCGTATACTGCGTAACGATGGACCGGGTCGTTACACTGCGGTTGTAAGGCAACCATGAAACGAAAAAATGACATCAGAACTATGGGTCACCGGAGTCCTTCATTTTCGGCCAATCTTTCAGATGAAACAAAATGTGAGAAGAAGAGACACAAAAATTAAAAATAACGATGGAGAAGCTATGTTTACGATCAATTTCAGCAGATCCGGCCAAGATCTAACCATTCTTCAACGAGTTTATTTCAGATCTAATTATCTGAAATCAACAATGGAGCGATTTGGCCAGCCAACCGCCAAGTCCGACTGGTGTCAAGTTGTTCAGTGGCTAATAGTGGTAAGAGAGGAGTTTGGAAGCTGCTGGGTATGAAATGAGAGGAGAATGGAGGAAAATGGAGGTCCCGTGATTTGGAGGATCATTCCGGTGGATTTTAATGAAGGAAAAACATTTAATGGAGAAGATGACTAATATTGGGGTAGGGAAAGATGAAAGATGGGTTTGGGAGGGGGTCCTTTGATTTTATTTTTTAAAGAAAAATATTAATTAGGGTGGAACTTAAGTAATGTTTTTACTTATGACACATGTCAAGACCTAATTGGTGCGTGATATCACACATAATTTGACAAACTGGTCAAGAAAAAAGTAGTGTGTCTTAGGAACACTCTGGAAAGGTTGGGTGTGTGTCGCGCCCCCCTTTTTCTTTCTTTCTCGCACGGGTTAGGTACGCGGAGATCAGGTTTCATGACATTCTGGACAACTCCTTAAAGGAAGAGGTTTAAGGAAGAGTCGCCACCTAACAATTTTTATGGTGCGTTAGGGCACCTAGAGTAAATAACTCATGAACTAGTTTGCGTTACCAGAGATTGGGTAAGGGCTTGAAGTTATCCCAAGGGGAAGGTGTTAGGCACCCCTCAAGATCCACAACTATGGGTCCCAGCCAAGAAGTTTTGTGAATTTGGACGGTGAACAAGTAGCAAGTAAGGTTCATATAATAGGGTATTTCAAACAAGTATGAAAATCTTTAAAGGTTTTGGGAAACATTAGAATAAACATTTGAAATGAACTGTCCCAGGTTTAAAGTAATATAGATCACATCAATGCAATACCCAGTATGTCACATCCTCAATGAGGGGCTACACGAGGTATTAGCGCACCGGTCATCATATCCGTATTCTACCCTTCCCCACCCCGTAAAGGTTATTTAAAATGCATGTGTTGGTCATGAAAGCTTATTGCGTACTATTACCCGTCCCATCCTATAAGTCCTGGAGGGTATTTAGGACTACTAATCCTACCATGTGAGTACTAGGCTGAACCCCTAGGTTTGAAAGGATAAAATTCTAAGCGACATACATAACAACGATTAGGACTACATGTATGGGAACGCATAAAGGCAGATAATGGGCTCACATATCCCTCCACAAGTAAACACATAAATAGCACGTCTAAAACAAAGTCAAAGTCTCAAAGACAGTAGTTAAAACAGAGGTTTTGAGTTGGAAAACAGTAGGTTTCATCGGTTTTGGTTTTTGGAAACTCAGTAATAAAGCAGGAAGTTCAATTAAAACAGAGCAGTTTAAAGAAGAGGAATTGAATAGAAATCCAGTAATTTAAAGACAGTAGCAGGATTTAAAAGTGCACAGCAGTTTTGGTGAAGTTCTCAGAAAAAATGGATAACTAACTTTTAGAAAACCAGTAATCAGAAGTAAAGCAAGATTTTTTAAATAAAGCAGAGTAACTTCGAACAGGAACGATTTACTTTGAAATCCAATAATTCACGATAGGGCAAGAACCAGTAGTTTAAAAGAGTTTTAGTAAAAGAGAATGAGTGCATAATTTCAGAACCCAATAATTTTAAAATAGGACAAGGAGTGAACTGATTCTTAAATCCAGTAGTTCAAAGAAACACTTGGAGCAGGAGTCTAATAAACATCAGCAAAGAGGAAGTGAATGCATGATCAATGATTTGGAAATAGAGCATGAGTTTTAGGGGAAATAGGGTGGATTTCAAAAAGGGAAAAATAAAAGAGTGAAGGCAGCAAAATTTCAAGGATTTCAAAAGAGACTAATTAGTTCTAATATCAGCCAAATGCAAAAACGATTAATTGGTTTTAGTGCGTATTAGGCCTAAGGTTTGCGTAGGCGGGCGTATACACTACCTATTCATTTTATAGGGTGACCATGCAAATTTTAGCCTTGATTTTAAAGACATACAGGGTGATATATTTGCAGAAAACGTTTCAAGCTACTTAATCACATTTTAGCAATATTATTAGATTAGATACGTAGTGACTAGGTGTTTGACAGAGTATAGTTGACAACAGACATGTTGAACGCAGAGTCCTAGAGAACATGATATCTAATGCTCACATGGATACCTAAAACATGGTTTCTAAATGTAGTACTTATGAGAATGCAACAGTAGTAACATTATGGCAATTTCATTACTTTATCAGAGTTGTTAATGGTGAGCAGGGCTTGTGATATGTCATGAATATAATATATATGCTGAAATAAAAACCTAAGAATAATTTCTAATACATGAGATGCATGTCTTGAACAGGATGTCTATTGCACACATAGGGAAATAAACCTCTGGTCATGGTTTCTACCCGTTACTATACTAAACATGCATAACCCCCTCCCATATCCACTATCCAGCCCCAATTATTCGCTTACAAATTATTACAAACCAAGGATAATAAATTACATCACTTAAAGGAAAATAAGAAGCTAATTCTATAGGGAGCCTTCAATCAGGCCCATATTTCCCAACCTCAATCCTTTCGAGTTTCGCAGCCTTTCATGGTCCGGGTGCGGCAAAGCTCCCTAAGAACCTCGTGGGTCCCTGGCCAATACCAGCACCTAGACATAGTTGCCACAATTTGAAGCATGTGCAGTGTGGAATTACCAGCCTCAGTGTGTCAATGTTTAGAGGGAACTCAAGATTCCCTAAGCAATGCTTACACTAAGGGGGTAGAACCTAAGTTTCTAGGAGTAGTGAGAAGTGCCAGGAGTGTATTTAAAAGAGAAAAAGAGTTTTTGAGAGACTTCATAAACTAAATAGTTATTTTGACAGCAATACAAGGACAATGGGGATTGGGGACTAATAAGTCACATAATAGGCAGAAGAAGATACATAGATTAAGCAAAACTTGTTTAACAGTTGCATAAATCAAAGAGGTTCAGGGGGACAGTAAAGTTAAACTAAACATGATATTGAATAACCTAATAGATGCATATAGAAATAGACTGAACATATATAAGCATTATTGACTCAGCCAGAGCATGTAAGTCTTAGAGAGATAAAGCATGGTAAGTACTAATAGATAAACAAGAGATTAATTGCATGTTGAACAGCAGAAGCACAAGTAGATGACAATTAGGAATATGATAAACTGAAACAGTAGTAAACATATTGGATTGAAACTTGAGCATTAATTAGAACATACCAGTGCGAAAAGAGCAAACAGAATGCAAGAGCAAAATGAGAGCACAATGGTTAGCCTTGTCTTGCAGCCGGCTAACAGTGGACAAGAGCAAAAGAGAGCAGTAGTAGAGCAGAGAGCTTTGTGAGAAAGAAAGAGTTTTTAACACAAGAAAGCTTAGAGCAGTTTTCTTGTTCGTTTAATGAAAGGGCAGAAGTATATATAGTTTTAAACTTTTGTAGCAAATAAGGCAGGAATCATAATTAAACAGGAATTATGGAACTATGTACCAATCATAATCAAATCAGTAGAAGCAATCCCTTTAATTAAGGGATTACTTCAAACAGTAATATACAAACAATAAATGAAGAGGGAAATTATATAAGACTGAATATAGTATATAAGGAAATCACATTAGTACATAACGTAATAGAGGCTAGGTTCAACAAATTCTAATTAAGGAAAGCAATTAGGAGTCAGTTGGTAACATAGTCGACCACAAACTAAGGAAAGAAAATATTTTGGAGGTTGAAATTAGTAAGGAAATCATCACAAAAGATTGGTGAAAGGTATCAATTACAGGAAATTAGGGATTTCAATCAAGGGTAACATCAACTAAAGGAAATTAACACATATTGCAAACACATAATAGGCAAAAGAAATCAACTCGGAAACCCTAATAGGTATAGAAAGGTAAAAGAATCATATAAAATCAAGAATTCAAACTAGAACATACCGAATGATTAAAGAGATTAACAGAGCAAACATAATATAAACGGAAGAAACAAATAACCCAAAACCCTAATGAACAGAATAAGATAAAATCACATAAACTCAGAACATCTACGAGAAACAAGCACACATGCAGATTTAACGAACACATTATCACAGGCATGCTAAAATACCCAGGATTAGGGCTAAGAAATTAGGGCTTTTGACATAATAACTCAGATAAAGATAAAAACTTAAACAGATGCTCGAACATAATGAAAATCGTAAGATAGTACTAGAAATCAGAGGGAACAACCGTTAAAAAAAGGGGCAATGAAACCCTAGTTTTAAAAAGTAAGCAAAATGTTTTAAAGCTGATGGATCTTAAATATCGAGTTGAGAATAGTGTAAAACATAAAGGAATAAGTTTAAATCGCTAAAAATACCAGAAATTTAAGGGGTTTAGGCCGAAATTAGGGTTTCATAAGAAACTAGAGAAAAGTTGAAGAACCTGCCGTGAAACTCAGAGATAATGGTGGTTATAGCATAATCATGTTAAAACCCCACCGGAGAAAGGAAGGAAACAACCCAAGCAGGACCTCCAGTAGTCTTTTGACATGGTCAAAACCCTTAAAGGTCTCAGAGATGAGGTGAACCGGAGAAAGGAGGCGTCATGGAGGCTGGTGGTCGAAAGGATGGTGGCCGGAGAAGAGAGAAACTTCATCGTAGAAAGAGAGAGAACAAGAAGGTTCTATAGTGAATAGAGAGAGCGAGACCAGATAGAGAGATGAGAGGTCTCGAAGAATGAGGGGGGTCTAGGGGGTCGTTTGGGTTAATTAAGGAAAGAGATGATCTGGGCCGTTGATCTTATTTGATCAACGACTCAGATTTAATCGGGGTTGGGCCAGGTAGATTTAAGATTGGGCTGGGTCATTTAATGGTCTGATGGGTTGGGATTAATTGGGTTCAAAATGTGGCTAAAATTTAAATAAATGTGGCTAGGTGTTAAATACCCAATAAAAATAGATAATTAATTAATTAAAATAGCTAATAATTATATACAAAATGAAATTAAGTTTAAATAAGTGAAATCACAGTAGTTAACTAATATTAAGTGTACAGTGCATTAATTTCGAATTAAAATAATACAAAATGTCCAATTGGGCTATAATTGTAAAACTACTGTAATTGAAATTAAATAAAACCCAATTGGCTAATTTGTGAAATAATTAAATTTTAATGGATAAAAAATGATTATAAATAACATACTGAGCTGGGAAATATTTTGACATATTTATAGCATAATTTAAATATGAAATATTAAAACAGGAAAATAATTTAATAAAAATATGGAAAATTAGGGAAATATATTCATTATTACAAAGAGTAATTTAGAAAGCTTATATGCAAGTTGGCAAATAATTTGAGGAAAAATTTGGGTATCAACAGCTGCCCCTCTTTACCCGGGAAGGATGAAAGAGTTGTCGGGTAAAGATATGATGGCCAATTTTGACCGAGAGAAAATTGTGGGAGAGAATTAGGCCGCGCCCTGGTTTTTGAGCTGCCTACATATCCCTGGTTGTACAGGAATCAGGCCGTATGTATATCCGAAATCATCGGCGAAATATACAGGTGATGTTTCACAAGAACGGACGCAAGGTGCGAGGTAAGGTAAAGGTAGGAAGGTCTTACGGGGTTGTATCGGAGAACTGAAGCGGTCCGCTCCTGCCTTGTTGGCTGTTCCGGCCGGATTACCTACAAACAAATAACAAGCATATATCGTGCATAATAAAAACTTGATGAAAGTTCCCGTTTGACTATGAATGCTGTCTTTGGACACTTTAGGATGATGTCCTTAGACCATGATGTCCTAGTCCATGAATCGCTTGGTGCGGGATTCGCAGGCTATGAAATGACATTCTCGGGCCATGCGGATGATGCCTCCGAACCATGATGCCTTTGAATAATGATATGCGGGTTGAATAAAAGTGATCCCCAAGCCATGAAATGATGTTCTCGGGCGATGAAGATAGTGCCTCCGAACGATGACGCCTTTGGACAAGTTAGCGATATTTTAGCCCATGAAGAATGCAGTAGTATGATGCTAACATGACAGAGTTTAGTCTTGTGATTTGCGAAAGAAAAGAGAGGCAGAGCTTAGCCCGAAAGAAAGCGTAAATAAATAATGTCACAAAAGGTGATTGCTTTGAAAGGTAGATAGGAGCTTTATGCAATGAAATAAAATGTAGGGGAGGTAGCGTGGAACCTCGGAAGACAGAATAGTAGCCTTATGCAGTGCAAGAAATAAAATGCAAGGGAGGTAGCGTGGAACCTCGAAAGGCAGAATGGTAGCCTTATGCAGTGCAAGAAATAAAAATGCAGGAGACGTAGCGTGGAACCTCGGAAGGCAGAATGGTAGCCTTATGCAGTGTAGGAAATAAAATGCAGGGGAGGTAGCGTGGAACCTCGGAAGGCAGAATGGTAGCCTTATGCAGTGCAGGAAATAACATGCAAGGGAGGTAGCGTGTAACCTCGGAAGGCAGAATGGTAGCCTTATGCAGTACAGGAAATAAAATGCAAGGGAGGTAGTGTGGAACCTCGGAAGGCAGAATAGTAGCCTTATGCAATGCAGGAAATAAAATGCAAGGGAGGTAGCGTGGAACCTTGGAAGGCAGAATAGTAGCCTTATGCAATGCAAGAAGTAAAATGCAAGGGAGGTGGCGTGGAACCACGGAAGGCAGAATAGCCTTATGCAGTGTGGGTAAATAAAATGACAGTAAGAGTTCTTAGTTGATGATAAACTGCGGCGATACGATTGTGGTGAATAAGCGTTGTTTTTGATGATAGTAAGCGTCGGCATGTGCGACGAGTTTGAGAGCGTGTCCTTATGCGTCTTGCGGAGATAATAATATGTTATGGGCTTTTGCCGTCTTTGTGCCTGCATCCAAAGGAAAATTGTGAGTTCTGTAAAGGAGAGGGTCAGTTCGCATCCCCGCTGGCTCGGCTCGGCCTGTCTGCTTGATAATGATAACGTTGTTTGTATCACAGGGGTAGCATCACTAAACAAGCTGTTTTGAGAAGTAAATATGCATGGTTTTATAAAAATATGATATAACATATAATTGAAAAATAATTTTCTTTGGATGAACCGACGACCACGACGCGGTTCGAGACATTGCAACCTCTCTTGCTATGGAATTTTGAGGGTCGTCCTCAAAATTCTGCCCCAATTTGATACGTGAATGCTTCTGACTGTTGCTTGTGCGGTGCTTGATTGGACTTGATTCGGAGTTTTGAGGTACCTTCTCAAAATTCTGCCCCAGTTTCCATTCGTGGGGGAAATGAAATTTTTATTAAAATGTGACCGAACCCATAGGGCTTCCTACGTATCCCCTCTTAAATAGGAGTCAGGTCAGGCGTAGTTCAGTTTACAACATTGAGGAAAGCAGAAAGGGTTACACATAGTAGCTCTTGACTGCATCTGAGTTGATTGGTTTTGTCCAAATTTCTCCATCCATTTCTGCGAGTATAAGTGCTCCTCCTGTCAGTACTCTATGAACCATATACAGACCTTGCCAGTTGGGAGAAAATTTCTATTTGGCCTCATCTTGATGTGGAAAGATTTTCTTTAACACCAGCTGCCCCGGTGTGAATCGTCTCGGCTTGACTCTCTTGTTGAAGGTTCTAGTCATCCTGTTATGATATAATTGGCCATGACAAACTGCGTTCATTCTCTTTTCGTCTATGGGGGCTAGTTGTTCATAATGGCTCCTTACCCATTCTGCGTCACTGAGCTCAGCTTCTTGTATAATTCTCAGAGATGGAATCTCAACCTCGGCAGGAATAATAGCCTCTGTACCGTAAACCAACATGTAGAGAGTTGCCCAGTTGACGTGCGGACTGTGGTGCAATACCCCAACAAAGCGAATGATAATTTCTCGTGCCATTGCTTATGCTTCTCTATCATTTTCCTCAGTATTTTCTTGATGTTTTTGTTGGCGGCCTCAACAGCTCCATTCATCTGAGGTCTGTAAGCTGTGGAGTTCTTGTGTTTGATTTTGAACGTTTCACACATGGATTTCATCATGTCACTATTGAGATTAGATCCATTATCGGTGATGACTGATTCTGGAATTCCGAACCGACAAACAATGCGGTCGCGGATGAAATCGACCCCGACTTTCTTAGTAACTGCTTTGTAGGATGCTTCTTCGACCCACTTGGTGAAATAATCAATGGAAACCAGAATGAACCTGTGTCAATTAGAGGCGGCAAGATGGATTGGTCCAATAACGTCCATGCCCCAGGCGGCGAATGGCCACAGTGAACTTGTTGCATTAAGCTCACTCGGAGGTACCTTTATCATATCCCCATGTATCTGACATCGGTGGCACTTTTGGACATACCGGATGCAGTCCGCTTCCGTGGTCATCCAGAAATAACCGGCTCGAAGTATCTTCTTTGCCAAAACAAACCCGTTCATATGCGGGTCGCAGGTCCCTGCGTGAATTTCCTCCAATAATTTTGATGCCTTCTTTGCGTCAACACACCTTAATAGTCCCAAATCGGGAGTCCTCCTATACAGAATTCCTCCGTTGTGAAAGAAATTGTTGGATAATCTCTGAAGTTTGCATTCTGAGTGGTATTTTCAAGCTCTGGGTATTCGCTTTTTGCCAAGTACTCCTTGATATCATGAAACCAGGGATTTCCGTCTGCTTGTCCTTCGACATGGGCACAGTAAGCGGACCGATTGTAGATTTTCACTGGAATAGGATCAGTGAAATTCTTATCTGGATGCTGGATCATGGATGATAGAGCAGCCAAAGCATCGGCGAACTCATTCTGGATTCTGGGGACATGCCAGAATTCTACCTTTGTATCTCTTTCTCAGCTCCTGTACATGATGTAGATACGGCAATATTTTGGAATTCTTGGTCGCCAATTCTCCTTGTACCTGGTGTACCAGTAAGTCTGAGTCACCAATCACTAACAACTCCTGGACGTTCATGTCGATGGCCATGTTGAGCCCTAAGATGCAAGCCTCATATTCAACCATATTGTTGGTGCAGGGAAATCTGAGTTTTTCGGATACCAGATAATGCTGACCGGTTTATGATATCATGGCTGCCCCAATACCGACCCCTTTGAAGTTTGCTGCTCCATCAAAGAACATCCTCCAACCGTCGTAGGATTCTGCAATGTCTTCTCCTACGAATGATACCTCTTCATCGGGAAAATACGTTTTCAGTGGTTTGTATTCTCCATCCACAGAATTTTCAGCAAGATGATCTGCTAGTGCCTGTCCTTTGATAGCCTTTTGAGTTATGTAAATAGTGTCGAACTCGCTCATCAAGATTTGCCACTTGGCTAGCTTGCGAGTGGGCATGGGCTTCTGAAAGATGTACTTTAGTGGATCCATCCTGAATATGAGGTATGTGGTGTAGGCACAAAAATAATGCCTTAGCTTCTGGGCGACCCAAGTCAAAGCACAACAAGTGCGCTCTAATAAAGAATACCGGGTGTCATACGGAGTGAACTTCTTGCTGAGGTAGTAGATTACTTTCTCCTTCCTTCCTGTTTCATCATGTTGCCAAGAACGCAACCGAAAGCTCCGTCTAACACTGCAAGGTAGAGTAACAGAGGTCTGCCTGGCTCAGGTGGTACCAGTATTGGTGGTGTTGAGAGGTACTCCTTGATTCTGTCGAAGGTCTTTTGGCAATCTTCGGTCCACTTGGTTGTGGCGTCCTTCTTTAGAATCTTGAAGATTGGTTCACAAATGACTGTGGATTGTGCTATGAATCGACTGATGTAATTAAGTCTCCCCAGGAAAAACTCATAACATCCTTCTTGTTCTTCGGCGGTGGAAATTCCTGAATGGCCTTGACTTTGGATGGATCCAGTTCTATTCCTCGGCGGCTTACAATGAACCCCAGTAATTTCCCAGCGGGAACCCCAAATGCACACTTCGCAGGGTTCAGTTTTTAGATTGTATTTTCTTAACCTGTCGAAGAACTTCCTCAAATCCTCTATGTGATTAACAACTTTCTTTGATTTGATAATGACATCGTCCACATACACCTCAATCTCTTTGTTAATCATGTCATGGAATTTAGTAGTCATAGCCCTCATATAGGTGGCCCCTGCATTCTTCAGGCCGAATGGAATCATCTTGTAACAGTACACTCCCCATGACGTGATGAACGCCGCTTTCTCAGCACCTTCTTCGTCCATCCAAATTTGATGATAACCAACGAAGCAATCTACGAATGACTGTAACTCATGTTTGGCGCAGTTTGTTAATCAGAATGTGTATATTCGGCAAGGGGAAGTCGTCTTTCGGATTGGACCGGTTGAGATCCCGGTAGTCGACACAGACTCTGACCTTCCCGTCCTTCTTTGGAACAAGTACAATGTTAGATAACCATGTTGGGTACTCAACTACCCGGAGAACTTTGGCGTTGATCTGCTTGGTAACTTCTTTTTTGATTTTCAAACTCATGTCGGGTTTGAAATTTCTGAGCTTTTGCTTTACCGGTGGACACATTGGATTGGTTGGCAGTTTGTGAGCCACAAGGACGTACTTAGGCCAGTCATGTCATCATACGACTAGGCGAATATGTCCTCATATTCCCTTAGAAACTCTGTGTACTCTTTCTTTTCTGACGGCGACAAATGAACACTGATCCGTGTTTCCTTGACGTTCTTTGAATCCCCCAGATCGATAAATTCCGTCTCGTCCAGGTTAGACTTAGGTTTGTTCTCGAAGTTCTCAATTTCCTTGACAATCTCGTCGGGTATATCGTCTTCCTCTGAATCAATGTCCGTTTGTTGCGTTGTCTCATTGCACGTCACAGTCATCGGTTCATCAAGATAAGTAATAGTAATGCTGTATAGATAAAGTAATTGGAGAAAACAGTAGCAAATAAATATGAGATTCATAAGGAGATTGGAAATGCTTTGATAAAACGAATAATTGTTTTGAACATTGAAGATCTTATTGTAGGAATTGAAAATGCAGAAAAGGAAAGAAATTCATTTAATAAACAGTAAATAGTGCTTGTTCATTAGCCTTGCTACCCCGAGGCTCGGCGGGCTTTGGTCATACGGAAGGACCAGTTCTTGAGACGAGATTCTCTGCTCACTACCTATATGGAAGGGTTTTCCTCCCCCTCCTCCTCAAGAACAACACAACAATCCATGTCCTCGTCGTCTAGAAACAAATCCCTTATTGCCGCCAATGCTTCTTCTTCGTCGGACCCATAGATGATATCAGCCTGCTGGAATGTCTGCTCCAAATGAGGTATTGGCTGCTCCAAGGGGTAATAGTGACCGCGCCATGGGGGCGACCAGTTTTTGAATTCTTCCCATGTGTACTCATACCCCAGGCCGAAAGTGGTACCATGTTTCTTGAGCTTGATGGGTTTCGTGATCCCTTGGAGGTTTTTACCGAGCCCTTTGCCTGGATCGTATCCTCCCCAATTCAAGATACTTTTGATCTTGCTATCCCACCATTTGTCCTTGTCGACAGCATTGACCCGCTCGATATGGTGATAAGTTCTTCCACCCAGTTTTCTCTTTCCATCAATTACAGGGATAGTCTGGCGATTGTAAATAGTGTTGCTATCGTCGCCGTGGATGATCACCTCTTGATGGTTCCACTCAAATTTTACCGCCTGATGCAGTGTTGATGCTATGGCCCCAGCAGCATGGATCCAGGATCGTCCTAGCATCAGATTGTAAGATGCCGACACATCTATCACCTGAAAGTCCACCTCGAACCAAGTCGGTCCCATCTGCAGACATAGACTGATCTCCCGAATGGTAGAACTTTGAGAACCGTCAAAAGCTTTCACGTTGATCGCTCCATCTTTTATCACATGTAGTCCCTTGCCCAACTTGTTGAGTGTTATCAGCGGACAAATGTTAAGACTGGACCCTCCATCGACAAGAATCCTGGTTATGAAGTAATCTTCGCATTGCACGGTGATGTGAAAAACCTTGTTATGTCCCAATCCTTCAGGTGGCAACTCATCTTCGTGAAAAGTGATTTTGTGGCTTTCCAGTACTTGGCCTACCATGTTGGCCATTTCCCCGCTAGTGATGTTGTTCGGTACATAGGCTTCACTCAACACTCTTAGCAAAGTATTTTTGTGCGTCTCAGAGTTCTGCAGCAGAGAGAGAATGGATATCTGTGCAGGTGTCTTGTTCAGTTGGTCGATGATCGAATATTCTTTAGCCTGTACTTTTCTCCAAAGATCATCTAAACCTTTTTCAATGAGGGGAGGCTGATACGCTCAAATTACACTTCTAAAATAGTGTAAAGCGGTCGAAGTCAAATATAA
>ML244095.1:22266-40778 GCA_005239495.1 Nicotiana undulata | reverse complement strand
GGGAGGGAGGGGGTGCCCCGAGTGTTCGAGGTATGCTTTTATTTGGCCATTGAGCCAAATTTCACAAGTGTTTTGCAAAATAGATTAGAATTGTAAGTACATGACTCGTATTATAGAAATTCTACTTCAAACACGAGATGTTTGAGAAAAGAGGGTGCTTCTTTGTATAATTCATGCATGCGTACATGTTTTGTTGTCTGGACTCAACTAATCAATATGGACACGGTTCATTCGACCGTTTGGTCCATTACAAAATTCTTCCTATCGAGACCTATTTACATAACATTTGAGGGTGATTCCCCCCAGTATTCGAGGTTGATTGTAAAGAAGCCTTGGATACTGTTGAATTATCCCAGGTAGCACATAATTGTTGCCTCGTTAAGAACCTAGCCGGAAAAGCCCATTTGGGATAAAAACCGGTCTAAGGAAAAAAAGTGCAAGGCGTACTTTAAACGGTATAAGGAGGAGGGCAGGAAGGTCTATATTTATACTAACAATGGGTTCTTTTTTGCAGATATCATTAAAAGCATAATGTGGCACCCATTACAACCCTTACAGGTGTTTCAAGCACTAGGAGTAGGAAAAATGACATGCATATGGATGAAAAACACATATTACAAACACACAGTAAATCACAGACTACTGAAATGGATAAAACAAAATTTCGAGGGAGAATCAATACCTGAGGCGTGGATAACATGGAGAATTCAGAGCTTAAATCACACTGGAATTGGATCGAGCCTCAATTGCATGACTGTGAGGGAGAATACAGAAATGCATAATGAGTGGAATAACACCCACATTATGCAACGTTGTATTCACCCTATAAATCATGAAAATAAATCAGTGAGGAATTGGAAAATGACAAGACGCAGCAGAAAAGAAACAGATGAGCTCAGATCGAGGTACCTACCAGCTTGTCGGAGAAGAATTGGAACGGTCTCAGCCATGAAAATAGAGCGGAAGCAGCTAGGGCAAAGGAGTGAGGAAAGACAAAAAAATCAAAGAGATTAGGAAATGGAAAAAGATACCTACCAACAAAAATCAAAGTTTTGAGCTCAGCTTACCTGCTCATGGACTTCGTGGTAGGTAGGAAACTGAAACAACTATCAAACGGCAGAAATAAATGATATAAGCTCAGATTGAGGCATTCACCAGGTCGTCGGAGCAGAATCGAGGATGTCACAGCCATGGATGACCACCAAAGCGAGATGAAGAAGTTAGGGCAAGAGAGAGTCGGAATAGGAAACTTGAGCTGGGACCTAAGGGAAATGAAAATGTCACTGGGTCTTTACCACTATAGTATCCGTAATTGGATATATGGGCCTATATACGGGTCATTTGGTAATAGGCCCAGCTTCACGAGCAACAAAGAAATGGGCCAGTCTTGCAAGTCCAGACGTGGGTTCAGTGGAAATAGCCTAGGAAAGTTATTAATTGGAACGGGCTCATCAGTGGTTGGGTCTTGGACATTGAAGAGGCGTAATCTCGATGTCTATTTTGGGCTTTACATAGAATCAGCTTTAGTTATTCATAAAGTAGCTAGTATTATACTATGTGAGATCACTATTGGGCATATAAGCTCAATTTTGATAGTAGGAGCTATGTCTTTATTCATGTTTTATAGTCCTATGGATATTAGGACAACATACTCTATCTGTTTTTAGTTTTATTATAAATAAAATCACTACTAGGCACCTAGCCTAGTAGTAAAATTTACTTTTAAAAAAAACCCTGAGGTCTCAATTTCTTGGACCGGATACCTGCAGTAAGTTAGTTTTGAATATATAAGTAAATGAAAAAGGAGAAAACCATACCTTAGCAATAGTATCGCTTGAGGAGTGATATGTTCCAGTTATTCGACAATGGCTCGCCGTCCATTGTTCCAAGCTTGTAAGATCCTTTCCCGACTATGCCGAGGATTAAATAGGGTCCTTCCCAGTCAGGACCGAGTTTCCCTTCATTAGGGTCTCGAGTATTGATGGTGATTTTCCTTAAGACCAAGTTCCCAAGTTTGAAGTGTCGAAGATTGGTTCTTCTGTTGTAACACCTCTTGATTTGCTGCTTTTGGGCGGCCATTCGAATGAGTGCCGCTTCTTGTCTTTCATCTAACAGTTCGAGGCTAGTATTCATTGCCTCGTGGTTTGATTCTTCCGTTGCATGTAAAAACCTGGTGTTGGTCTATACTAAAGAAAACGTTGTTGCTCCGATACTTGACTTCGATGTCGTCCGATATGCCCATAGAACCTCGGGCAATCTTTCTCTCCACTTCCCTTTAGCTTCGTTTATCTTTTTCTTCAAGTTTTGGATGATAGTTTTATTTGTTGATTCGGCCTGTCCGTTTCCACTAGGTGATATGGTGTCGATAGTATCCTCTTTGTTTTGTGATCTTCGAGGAATTTCGTTACTTTACTGCCAATAAATTGTTTGCCATTTTCACACACTATTTCCGCAGGTATCCCAAACCTGTGATCCCATATGAAGTCGATCACTTCTTTTTCTCTAACTTTCTTGAAGGCCTGTGCTTCAACCTATTTAGAGAAATAGTCAGTCATAAATAATATAAACTAAGCTTTCCCTGGGGCCGATGGCAGAGGACTGATGATTTCCATTCCCCATTTCATGAATGGCCATGGGGATAGGACCGAGTGAAGGTATTCACCAAGCTGGTGAATGATTGGCGCAAACCTTTGGCATTTGTCACATCTTCGAACGAACTCCTTAGAGTCTTTTTCCATGCTATAATAGTATCCTGTTCCGATGACCTTTCGAACTAGTGACTCGGCGCCAGAATTGTTCTTGCAGGTGCCTTTGTAGATTTCTCGCAAAACATAGTCAGTATCTCCTGGTCCCAAGCATACTGCCAATGGACCATCGAGCGTCCTTCTGTATAATGTTCCTTCTTCATCTAGTGTGAACTGAGCTACTTTAGTTCATAAGGTCCTCTATTCATAGGGATCCGATGGTAGCTTCCCGTTTTTCAAGTATTCAATATACTTGTTTCTCCAATCTAAGGATAAGCTTGTGGAATTAATTTCAGCAAGCCCTTCCTCGATTACAGATCTCGAGAGTTGGACGACAGTCCCTGAGCTAATTTCATCTTTGTCAACCGATGATCCCAACTTGGCAAGTGCATCGGCCTCAGTATTCTATTCTCAAGGTACATGCTACAGGGTCCATTCTTTGAAGCGGTGTAAGGTGATCTTCAATTTGTCTAAGTACCTCTGCATCCTGTCCACTCGAACTTCGAAGATTCCGTTTACCTTGTTAACTACCAGTACAGAGTCATATTTAGCTTCGATGACTTCTACTCCCAAGTTCTTAGCTATCTCAAGACCTGCAATCATAGTCTCATACTCGACATCGTTGTTAGTCAGCTTGAAAGTCTTAATTGATTGTCTAATAAGATTTCCCGTGGGCGGTCTCAGAACAATACCAAGCCCGGACCCTTTCACATTCGAGGCCCCATCTGTGAAGAGGATCCATACCCCCGATGAGGTACCCGAGTTTAGCAGAAGTTCCTTTTCCACTTCGGGTTCGAGGGTTGGCGAAACGTCTTCCTCGAAGTCTGCTAAAATTTGAGACTTGATGGCCATTCAGGGTTGATATTCAATATTGTACTAGCCGAGTTCGACGGCCTATTTGGCTAATCGGCCCGATAACTCGGGCTTGTGCAGTATATTTCGAAGTGGATAGGAGGTGATAACACATATAGGATGACACCGAAAATACGACTTTAGTTTTCTAGATGCGCTTATCAATGCAAGTGCCAATTTTTCAAAGTGTGGATACCTAGTTTCAGCATCCCCTAATGTTCGACTTACGTAGTAAACTGAAAATTGCGTACCTTGTTCTTCTCGAACTAATACACCACTTACCGCTCTCTCGAATACTGCCAAGTATAGGTAAAACTTCTCATCTGCCTTGGGGGTGTGGAGCAAAGTTGGGCTCGAAAGATATCGTTTCAATTCCTCCAATGCTTGATGACATTTCGGGGTCCATGTGAAATCATTTTTCTTTTTGAGTAAGGAAGAGAACTTGTGACTCTGATCTGATGAACTCGAAATGAACCGGCCTAGGGACAACTATCCATTCGGTTAGCCTCTGAACGGCTTTTACGCTATCCACGACGATGATGTACTCGATGGCCTTAATCTTATCGGGATTGATCTCGATTCCCTGATTTGACACCATGAACAGAGGAATTTCCCGAGCCGACCCCGAAAGCACACTTTTTTTTATAGTAATCCACTAGGCAGAGCCTAGAGCTAATTTTTATTAATAATCAAAATAAATAAACAAATAAATTGTCATGTTGTATTTACTCAAGATTTTGAATGTCTCCTACAAATGAGTCAAATGTTCCTCCGTGCGGAGGGACTTAACTAACATATCGTCATCATAAACTTCCATTGATTTTCCTATCTGTTCTTCGAATATCTTGTTAACTAGGCATTGATATGTAGCTCCTGCTTTTGTTAGCCCGAAGGGCATTACATTATAGCAGTAAGTTCCATGATAAAATAAGTTTTTTCCTGGTCTTCAAGGTCCATCTGGATTTAGTTGTACCTAGAATAGGCATCGAGAAAAGTAAGCATCTCATGGCCGGCCGTGGCATTGATCATTCTATCGATGTTAGGAAAAGGAAAAGAATCTTTTGGACATGCTTTATTCAAGTCCTTATAATCTACACACATTCTAAGTTTGTTCCCCTTTTTGGGGACTACGCCTACGTTGGCTAACCACTCGGGATGCTTTACTTCTCGAATGGACCCTATTTTAAGAAGTTTGGCTACCTCTTCCTTAATGAAGGCGTGCTTCAACTCGGACTTAGGCCTCCCATTTTTCTTTATCTGTATGAATTTGGGATCCAGGCTCAACCGATGAGTTGTTATCTCGGGTGGGATTCCTGTCATGTCTAAATGGTACCATGCAAAGCAATCCTTGTTATCAAAAAGAAATTGAATGCGTTTTTTCCTAAGTTCGGGGGTTAACCCCGTTCCCAGGTATACCTTACACTCGGGTAGATACTCGATAAGTATCACCTATTCCAGCTCCTCGACCGTTGATTTGGTTGCATCCGATTCTTTAGGAATGACGGAAGTTTTAGGAGTGAAAAAATCCTCTCTTTCTTCTTCGATTACTTGTTTATCTTTCGGTCGAGGATGGGGACGATGATTGCTATTTGGCCTCTTCCTTGTCTTTGATGCTCGATTTTTCTAAGGTCGATGGTGCTAATATCGGTGTCACCTCGTCGACTGCAAACATTTATTTTTCAACGTGCTATTACCCATAAATTGTTTTCACACAATCCACTGTTGGAAACTTCATCATTTGGTGAATGGTCGACGGTACTGTCCTCATTTTATGGATCCACGACCTTCCGAGCAGTGCATTGTATCTCATGTAGCCTTCGACGAGATGAAATTTTGTGTCCGGGATGGTCCCGGCCACATTTACTAGTAGGATTATCTCCCCATTTCTTGTTTCACTGGCCATGTTGAAGCTATTTAGGACTCGTGATGCAGGTATAATCTGGTCTAGCAGACCTAGCTGCTCTACGACTCTCAATCTGATTATGTTTTCCGAGCTACTTAGATCCACGAGAACACGCTTTAATTGAATTTTATTTAGCAAAAACCAAATTACCAGGGCATTGTTCTGCGGCTGTGAGATGTCTTCTTCTTCTTCTTCATCGTTGAACGAGAGAGTACTTTCGGTCACATAATCTCGAGTCCGTTTCTCCCCCATGATCGATACTTTGGTACGTTTGAATATAGGTCCTTGAGGGACGTCGACCCCGCCGATGATTATGTGGATAACATGCTGAGGTTCTTCTTGCTCATTCTTTCTGTTGGCGTCTCTTTCTCTGAAGTGATTTTTGGCTCTATCACTGAGGAATTCTCGGAGATGACCTTTATTGAACAATCAAGCTACTTCCTCTCTTAACTTTCTGCAGTCTTCAGTCCTATGGCCATGCGTGCCATGGTATTTACACATCAGGTTTGGATTCCTTTGAGAGGGATCAGTTTGAATAGGTCTGGGCCACCTAGTATCTTTGATCCCCCCGATGGCCGATATGATACCGAGGCATCGACACTGAAATTGTACTCCGATAATTGAGGTGCATCTGTGGGATCTGCATATTTTCCGAATCCAATTTTGCTCATGAGTCCTCGAGAATTTTGTCCTTGGTCACCCCTTCGATCGTTCCGTGCGAAATTACGTCCCGGATGATTATTACTTCTATCTGAGGCATATGGCTGATACCAATCTTTACTAGACCTCGATTCTCTATCAACAACTCTTTGGTTTTCACCTGTTGACCGGTTAGGACTTACTAAGCCCGAGGGGGTTCCCAGTTGGTCGTCCTTGACCCTAATCTTCGACTGATATCGGTTGTGAACTTCTTCCCAAGTCATAGCCGGGTACTCTATTAAGTTCTGCTTTAATTGCGTGACACGATCGAACTCTGCTCGTGTATTCCCTGGGTGAAAGCTTGTACAACCCAATCGTTTGTTACCAGTGGTAACTCCATACCTTCCATTTGGAATCGATATACAAACTCTCTTAGAATTTCGTTATCCCTTTGCTTCACCTTGAAGAGGTCCGATTTCCTTGTTGTAACCTTTATAGCGCCACCATGTGCCTTTACCAACGACCCTGCCAACATGGCGGACGAATCGATGGAGTTCGGTGGCAAGTTGTGATACAAAATCATAGCTCTCTTCGACAGGGTCTCTCCAGATTTCTTTAGCAATAATGACTCTATTTCATCGTCTTCTAAATCATTTCCTTTTATGGCACATGTATAAGAGGTAACGTGCTTGTTGGGGTTCGATGTCCCGCTGTATTTAGGTATATCGGGCATTCTGAACTTCTTTGGTATAGGCTTCAGAGCCGCACTTGGAGGGAATGGTTTTTGCACAAACATTTTGGAGTCCATTCCTTTTAAGATCGGTGGTTCCCCCGGAATCTAATCGACTCGAGAATTATAGGTTTCCACCTTCTTGTCGTTAGCCTCGATTTTCTTTTCTCCTGATTCTGTCTTCCTAGTAAGCTCCTCGAGCATTCTCATTATAGCAGAATCAGTTGTCAAAGTTTTGTCACCTAATCTTTCATGCACTGGCTCGGTACGACGAGTAGCCTCTTGTTCTACCCTATTCGGCTCCATGCACTGATTTTGCAACTGAGTAATGGCGTTCTGTTAGGCTTTCAACATTTCAAATATAACTTAGAGATTGACACCTTCGTCTCCTCTGCCCTGAGTATCTCGACCATCAGTTCGACCCTCTTTGTGTACGCTTACATCGGGGTCCCCGCCTAAATCCGCATTTAGAGCACTATATGAATCGACATCGACCGGTTTGACGGGTGGTGATCTTCCGAGGTCAGCTTGTGGCACCTCAATTCCTAGAGCTATAATATCCTCATTTTCTCCGTGGAGTCCAAGACCGTTGTCACCATCAGTAGCTGTGTTTTGTTAGTTTGACATGATATATCCTGGAAAACAATTCTTGACAAGAAACAAGCGTAAAACGACGTGTTATATCAGAATTAACACTAAACAATCCTATTATCCTTAGTTCCACGGCTGGTGCCAAGCTGTTTACCTCGAAATACGAGTAACAATTAAACTTGTAATATGGTTATAAGGATATGTAATCTAATTCAATGGCAATTGATAAATAGCCAAGTAAATAAAGGAATTCAACGATAAAAATGGATCAAACCAGTGTAATTGCAAGTTATCGACCCCGAGCTGGATTAGACTCGAGATCAAATGCCAAGAATTGTAAGAAGAACAACAGTAATAGAAAAAATATGAACATAATGGATAGGAAGAACAACAAAGAATTAAGAGTAAGTAAAGAGCAGCGTGTTTGTATTTCTCAGTAGTAGAGTAAATAGTAACTCGTGTATGATGATACTGATGTTTCACAAATGAATAGGGTTCCTCCTTATATGGTAGAGAAATCCTAAATAAGGTATGAGTCTAATTCCGGAAGTATAATACATGATTGATATCAATAACCATTAATGGCTCTGTCTGTTATGAGATCTTCGCCGAGATAGGTGGTCGATTACGGTTATCTCGTGAGTCTCTTAATGCGATGCCGATTTGGCCTGATCTCAATCCCCCAGTCTTTATATTCTTTGAGCCTGAACTTGCTTCGATACTGGCTCACTCTCAAGGTATACCCTCGAGCGCGTAGAGTCGGGTATCCTCGATTTTTACCGCATTCAGAAAAATAAATGATACTTATACCAAATAATAGGAAAATTTGTCACATTATAACCACCAAAAAATGCAGCACAATGTTACAGATCCTAGCTTGTTATTGACATCTTTAGCTGGTTCTATATATGTTTTTTATACAAGAGCTAAAAACAACAACATATAAATGTGAAAGTTTCATGAGAGAAAGGGCTTAAATGTGTTAGCTTCAAGGTTTTACGTATTAATTTTTATGATAACATACCAACGCAATTATCAATCAAAAGAAACATTTACTTGTGGTGATCTATTTGTGCACATGTTTATTAAAGAAAGAAGATGTTGGTAAAGATCCAAACAAATATGTTAAAGAGAATATCTTGAAAAGAATCTATCAAGGAAGATTATTTTCAGAGATTTAATCTCCAATCGTCATAGAAGAAATAATATATTTGCAAGTGAATTTCAAATACTGAATGGGTTACTACAATATCAGAAGAAGAATCTACGGAGATTATGGATTGAAATTTTTTCAGCATCATGAAAGCAAAGTTACTAGAATCATGAGAAGATCTATTATTTTATGGAAGAAAAATACTACATGGAAAAGATACTTCAAGAACAAGGAAGAATATATTTTCTATGGAAAGGCAATATATTATGGATGTAGTACAATCAATATTATGAAAAGATTATTTCCCAAGATCAAAAAAGGAATATTTTCAATATAATATGAGAAGAATATAATTTCTATGGAAAGAAAATATCTATGTTATGGAAGATTATTTTCCAAGATCAAGAAAGGAATATTTTCAATAGGAGTTCAAAGAGGCTACTATTATATATGAGAAAATATTCTTACTACATTTCCTCTTTGGTATGGAAAGAGAATAAGTTTGAGTCTCATATAAAGAATGAGTATTGGGCTTGAAGTGGTAGAATTAGGCTTGAAGTGGCGAAATTGGATTTTTCGCGATTTTCGGTCGGCACTGAAAATTAGCTATTGGGGGTCGGAATGGAATTTCGGAAGCTGGAATAGGTTCATAGTGTCGTTTGTGATGTGTGTGAAATCTTTTAGGTCATTCGGACGTGGTTCGGAGGGCTTCGACATCGTTGGAAAATTTCAGAAGTTTAGAAATCCTTAGGCTTGAATTTAGGGTTAATTTGGTATTTTAGTGTTGTTTTGAGTGGTTTGAAGGCTCGATTAAGTTTGAATGATGTTATGGGATGTGTTGGCATGTTTTGTTGAGGTCTCGAGGGTCTCAGGTGAGTTTCGGGTGGTTAACGGACCAAATCTTGGTTTTGGAAGTTGGCAGATTTTCTGGTTTTTGTTGCAATGAAATTCTTCTTCGCGTTAGAGAGAGGGCTCTCGCGTTCGCGAAGGGATGTTGAGTGAGGCAGCTGGTTTGTTCTTCTCGTTTGTGAAGGTTCATGAGTTTTAGGCTACGCGTTTGCGACCTGGGCATTGCATTCGCGAGGATTATTCCGCATTCGCGTAGGGTCGAGTTGAGTGGTCTTTGCATTCGTGTGTGTACCCTCGCGTTCGCGAATAAGAAAATTTTGTTCCGAGGAAGCTTGTGCTTTGCAAACGTGAGAGAGCTTCCGCATTCGCGAAGAGGAAGGCATCTGGGCAGAATAATTAAGTTCCAAAAACGAGGGTTTTAGTCCATAATTTCAAAATTCAATAGAGATCTCAGGAAAAGTGCTATTGAACCACCTACAATCATCACAAGAATGTAGCGCCCCCGGCAAAAGGAACGTCAGTACATTTGAATTGTACTTGTATGTATGAACAAACTTTATCCCAAGCACAATCAATCAATACATAGATAAGAAATAGTAATAGAATTTAACAATCAGTGCACGTGAAAAAAAACAACCAAAGTCAACAAGTTTCATAATCTCTCCTTTTCCCCTTTCAACATCATCATATTCACGAATTTCATAGATTTTCATTTCAATAGTGATAATGATCACATTCCACCCTTATTACCTCGGCCACCTTTATTACCTCAGCCACCCTTATCACCACAACCCACACCTTATTACTTCGTGTTGCGGCACGCAACCCGATCCCACATGACAATCATATTTCATAACAACAACCACAAACAATTTCATCACAAGAATTATCAATTCGAGAAATAACAAGTTCACGTCAACAATTCATTTATTTGGACCCAAGTCACAATAATTCTCGCCAATCAGTAATTCACATACAAGGCAATGCCATAACTTTTCAACCCGTTCACACCATTTCACGTCGATACCCTCAAACAATTACAACCTTTGCACATAATAAGGTAGGCATGCCAATTCATCTTTCACAATCGCATATAACACAGTGGGATAGCAATCAACTAAGGCAGTCAATTCACATAATTTCATACGAAGTACACATACCGTAATCCCGTCACAACAAGGGGATTCTACAAGGGTTAAAGTTATCCATATATACCCCGAGTCGGAATTTCCTTTAATTATCTATTCCCAAATCACCAACCTGTCAAGCAACGTAAATCTAATTCATAAAGCAATACATTTCACTTAGAGTTGGGAATCATGAACAAAACTCAAACTCATTCGGGCTTTTTATCAAACACTGCGTGACCCCTATGTTTACTTGTTTCTCCTTTTTAATGGAAATTACTCTAGCTTACTCCTTTTTAGGTTGTGACAATTTATATACATGCATGTAAGAGGTAAGCTTTTATATTCAAGAACCAATTCATATGAGTCCCTTTTTATTTAAAAATCTGAGAGCTTAAGAAAATGGGGTGGGAACTTACCTGTTAAAATGAAGAAGAAGGCAATTACTCAGTGATTTCCAGGCCTGGGTAGGGATGATAAACCAATTTGATGATGAAATGAACTTTCTCTCTCTAAACTTACTCTCCCTTCTCTCTATTTTGATCAGGAAATGTTTTAAAATGAAGGGGAGGGGTGTTATATTGAATAGGGGGTCGGGTACCGCACATGCGATGGATATTCCGCAGGTGCGGAATCCCTAGGCTGTTTATACAAAAATCCGAGGGTTTGAGATTCATAACTCCAAAAATGATTTAGAGCTCGGGTTTTGGCGATTTTCAGTGGGTTTCGAAGAGGAGATTCATAGGTAACGTTTCCTAACCTTAATTTACTTGTATACCATTAATCTCTATCAATTTCCTCAATATAATCAATGAATTTGGATGAATACCCATGAAATTGGGATGAACTTTTCCAACTAGAAATCTGAGATTTAGGGAGATTTAGACGTCAGATTTTTATTATTCTTGTTCGAGTGAGTTCGTGAGAGAATGGGTGTTCGGAATTTATAATTTTTATCCGTTTTCGAGACGTGGGCCCGGGGGACATTTTTGGCAAATTTCCTAATTTCGCAGATTAGCTTCGAACTTATTAGTTATTTTGATTTCTTAAAGTGATATTTACATTATGCAATCCAATTGAATAGATTTGGGCCACTCGGAGTCGGATACTCGTGGCAAGAGCGTGGTATTGAGTTGATTAGTGCAGTCGAGGTAATTGGTGTCACGACCCCAAATCCTAACAAGCCGTAATGGTGCCTATCGTGAAACTAGGCTAGCCAGCCATCACTTTACTACACATTTGTTCAATTACAAGAGTTCACAATTTAATAATAAGCATGCAACCATAGAATAAATAATATAATTAAGTCTTAGCGTCCCCATAATATTCTAAACAACCTCCTAAGAACTGGAGTCAATAGTCATAAGCATCTAAGAATAAATAAATCTAACTCTGTTACAACTATAATATATGTCTCTGATTCAAATACTACAACTAAATAAGGAAGGGAAATGGAGAAGTTGTGGACGCTGGACAGCTACCTCGAAATCCCGTGAAATGCTGCTATCGAGCCTGCGTCAGCTACTGCTGCGAGCTAGTACCTGGATCTGTGCACAGAGGCACAGGGCGCCTTTATGAGTACGCCAACTGTAGTAATGAAAATAAATCACAGTCTGAGTAATATAAACACACAGAACGGGTACACAATTCCACAAACCAGTAAAAACACCAAGTCACCATGTAGTATTCATCAATTAATAAGTTTGAAATCAGTTTCCAGAAATCCCTTGAAAACAAGTGCAATATCAGTATATCTCAATAAAATTCTCAGTAAAACCAGTTTGAAAACGAAGTAATTCATAGTTTGAGAACTCAGTAAAAAATCTTCATAAAAATGCCCCTCGGGCCATAATCATTTCTCATCACAATATCTTTCAGTATTAGCCCATCAGGCAACCTCACAATCACTCTGCCCATCAGGCATCCTCACAATCACTCTGCCATCAGGCATCCTCACCATCACTCTTCATAAGCCCCGCGGGCATCACTCAATCGGTACCGGCGCTCACTGGGGGTGTGTTACAGACTCCGGAGGGGCTCCTACAGCCCAAGCGCTATAATAAGCCACAACATGGTACAAATCACACACAATATAGGCCCGCAACCTCACTCATATAATATCATCCTCACAATATAGGCCAGCAGCCTCACTCAGTCAGACATTCTCAATTTGCCCTTCAGGCCATAATATACCGGGTTCTCGACCCAAAAATAGTATTTTATTTTCAAGAAGTAGTATCAAAATACTCTGAGTGTCAAAACAATTTCACAGGAAAAGACTGAGTGTAAGATCATAACATATCAGTGAGGAAAAATATAGTAAACACAACACTCAAAGGGTAAACAGGTCGGCACTAGGCCCCAAACACGGCTTACAGCCCAAAACATATCATAATATATCAATACTAATTAAGCAAAGGCTTAAAAATCGGTTTCGCAACTCAATAGTCACCTATATAGGAAAGATGTTTCCAAAGTTTCCACCTTTTCATTTCAAAACCCGTGAAAGGGTGCATAGTCCGGGGTTTCATACCCTCAGGAAAGGATTTAAAGACATTACTTACCTCAAAACTAGCCCGGGACTATTCCACAACGCGCTTGCCTCTCGAATCAACCTTCGAAGGCTCCAAATCTACCAAGTTCATATTTTATCATCAACATGTGCTTAAGGAACAAATTCCAATTGAAAGATATCAAATTTAGCTCAAAAATCCGAAACCGGTCAAAACCCGACCCCCGGTCCCGCGCCCCAAAACTCAGAAATTTTTATACAAAAGTGTTCTTCGTCCACTCACGAGTCCGTACATATAAAGAACACCAAAATTGGAGTTCGTTTGACCCCTCAAATCGATCCTTAAAGGTCTCATAATCTCAAGCCCTAAAACTTAATTTTTCTACTGATTTCCCATAAAGTTACACTGGTTTTAGGTTCTATAATCACCCATAATCGAGGTTTAATGACTAGAACACTTACCTCAATGAAGAACAAGGATTCCCCTCTTCAAAATCGTCCCCAAAAAGCTCTTTTCGGGACAACAATGGGGAAAAATAAAGTTTAAGTCGCGGAGGGTTTATTTTATATTTTTTTGAACAGTGGTTTTGCACCTGCGGCCACTTAAGCGCACCTGCAGACCCGCACTTGCGGTCCCAGGTCCGCACCTACGAGGAATCCCCAAAAACTCGGCCTCCGCACCTGCGCCCTTTTTCTCCGCACCTGCGACTTCGCAGGTGCGATCCCACTCCTGCACCTGCGATCCTCTACTAAGACCCTCACTTCCGCACCTGCGACCCCTTGCCCCCTCATGCGGGCCCGCACCTGCGATCAAATATCCACAGGTGCAGAAATCCCTGTGATTACACACCAGCAGCTTTTTGCTGCAATTTCCAACTTCCGAAATTCCCGTTAACCATCCGAAATCAATCCCGAGCCCCTCGGGACCTCAACCAAACATACCAACACCTCACATATGATCATTCAAACTTAGTTGCACTCTCAAAACACCAAAACTAACATCAAAACACCAAATTTACATCGGATTCAAGCTTAAGAACTTTGATATTTCAAAAATCCACCAACGATGCCGAAACTATTCAAAGAAACTCCGATTGACTTGAAATTTTGCAGACACAATCAAAATGACAGTAAAAACTTGTTCCAACTGTCGAAATGACATTACAAACTGTACTGCATTGCATATTTGCTATTGTGATATATGTTGTGCTAAGCCGAGGGCTCCCTTTTACTATTTATTCAGCTTACTGTTTCTACTGTTTTTGCCTTAATTTATTATATCTCTCTGTCCAATTTTTAAATTGTTTTACTATAAAAATCCAGTAGAGACTTAACCTGACCTCGTCACTACTTGACTGGGGTTAGGCTTGGTACTTACTGGGTACCAATTGTGGAGTACTCATGCCCTTTCCTGTGCATATTTTCCATGTGCAGATCCAGACACCAGCACACAGTATTGTGGCTAGGAGTATAATTAGCAGCTGCCAGGAGACCACGAGGTAATTCTTCCGCGTTCGCAGAATCCCACGAGTCCCCTTCTACTCTCGTATAGGCTTAGAAG
This sequence comes from Nicotiana undulata, assembly GCA_005239495.1. NCBI lineage: Eukaryota > Viridiplantae > Streptophyta > Magnoliopsida > Solanales > Solanaceae > Nicotiana > Nicotiana undulata. Next base: position 26,117 of record ML244095.1, on the reverse strand, counting down.
ACTTATGTATTTTTCCACTATTTCATTGTATAGAGCTATATTTGGTACAGAGCTGGTGACTGTAGTGACATTTCGGGTTTTGGGAATTTAAATTGTATATGTCGAGCGGCTGAGTCTTCTTCTTCTTTTCTATTTAAATTATTATATTGCTTTTATATTTTTGCAAGTTTTAGATTTACCTAGTCGTAGAGACTAGGTGCCATCACGAGTCAGTTCTGAAGGTAATTCGGGATCGTGACACTATTCCATTTAATTGCCTCAATTAAATAAGATAATGAGTTGACCTAATTGACAAATACATTGAGATTGAGGAAAGAATTAAACATTATTGGCTTATTTTATTTATATAATACAATATTAATTACTTCATCCGTTCACTTTTAATAAGCTAACTTTCGAGCATGTGCTATAGTAGCTTCGTTAAACTTTTTATAATAATCTCTAAGCTTGTTCCTTAACGTGTCCCATTTAATTGCCTCAATTAAAGAAGATAATGAGTTTGACCTAATAGACAAATACATTGAGATTGAGGAAAGAATTAAACATTTTGGCTTGCTTTTTTTTTTTTTTTTACGTAATGCAATATTAATTACTTCATCTGTTGCTCCCAAACGGACACGCAAGTATATGTGATCGACAAGTAATATAGGTTTGTAAGTTCAGATATCGTACTCACAGGGAGTTGTGATTAGCTATCAACTAAATTAAACCAAACAATTAATCTATTCAAGCGAATCTTAAAGTATGAATATTTAACTAAAATTAATCTAGAGTAACAAATTAAGAGATTAAAGAAAACAACGACAAGCTTAAAGACGAATTCAAGAGGAGAAAATATTCAAGAGCTATGGGTTAGCTAACAATCCCGTTGAATTTTCTACCTAAATTTCTAATTAATTTATTTAGTTTATTGATTGACGGGATTAATACTGCTCGTAGCCTTCTCTCGAAGTACAACTTGTCTATTCAAGCTAACGTGACGCAAATATTCCTATGGAATTAGGATTAACAAGAATACATTTATATATCCCGTATAATAACCAAGCAGGGCGATTAGGTATATTCCTATCCTAATCGCAAATCCATTCCCGATACTCGAGTTCAAGATCTTGCTTTGCTCAATCTTATATGCAATCTAGAATTCCCTCTCTCGAGTTCAATCCTAGATTCATAGTTAGTATTCAATTGGTGAAATTGGTGATCAAGAAATCAAATAATTAAACGCACGATTGAATAAATAAACAAATATGATAAAATAATAATAACAATTCAAGCTTCAAACTACAACGTTCATGTAGCACTCCACAACTCTAGAACGAATAAACTATGAAATTAAGAGAAGAGAAGAGAAGAAAAACTAGTTAGATGCCTCCTCCAAGCGTGTTGTGTTCTCCTTAGGCCTAAAGTATGTCAAAAGTCCAAAGTATCTCCCAAAATAACGTTTTACATGTATTTATATACCAAGTAGGGCCGGGCCTGACAAAATCGCCCTTTCCTAGCCGAATAGAAAAAATTGCAAACTAACTGCATTCCATGCATCGCTTTGTACGTCGCACTAATGCTTTTTCCTGTCAGACCACAAAAAATCCAGTCTCTAATCTTTGGAAATTTCTGACAAAAATTTGCACTAATGCATCGCACTGTGCCTCGCATTAGTGCCTTTCTTCAGCAGTTATTTTTTCTTTAGAATTTTGACGTCTAGAATTGATCCTCGGCCCCCGAACACGATGCCGACTTAATCCATTGCGCTTTTACTCAGATTTCAAAGCTCCAAATAGCTTGAATTAGTTCCACAACTCGGAATCACTCCTACAAGACATAAAACACACAATACGTGTAAAACACTAATAGTTAGAGCTCAAACACAATTAAAATATAATGAATTAGAGTAAAATAAGCTACTAAAATACTTATAGCCTACCGCCAACTTTCATGTAATGAGATAACTTTCGCCCATGTGCTATAGTAGTTTCTTTTAAACTTTTTATAATAATTTCTTAGCTTGTTCCTTAATGTGTTCCATTTAATTGCCTCAATTAAAGAAGATCATGAGTTGACCTAATTGACAAATCATTGATATGGAGGAAAGAATTAAACATTTTGGCTTGCTTTATTTACGTAATGCAATATTAATTACTTCATTAGTTTATTTTTACTTGTTCACTATTGACTTTGCACACTTCTTAAAAAAAAAAGTATAATTTACCATGATACCTATATTGATTAGTGTATAGTCTTAATGAATTTGAAAAATGAATTGGAAGGAGTAATTAATGCTAAGAATAAAACAGAAAAACTTATTTATTTTTCTCTTGATATACAAAAATAAACAAGTAAGACTAAAAATCTATTTTGAGAATAGTGGATAAGTAAAGTAAAGGGGGGAAGTAATTAAATATCCATTTCTCTCCATCACCTCCTGAAAAGTAAAATGCATCAAATACTTCCGATTGTTTCAACTTATGTGGTACTTTTTTCTTTTGCAGAGTTAATTTGATTAATATTCGAAGCAAAATTGAAATAAATCAATTGGGTATTAACATATTTAAAGAATATACAAAGTACTATAAGTTGCAGTTATTATCATGCAATATGATGAAAAATATATTTCAATATATTAATCAAAGTTTATTATTTACATAATTTGATTTCGAAAAACAAAAAGTATCACGTAAACAGGGACAGAAGAAATCGCTATAATGATCCGTCAGTAACGAAGAGTTGTATACTTTCGACGTGTCTCAGTTAAAAACAATGAGTTCATGTGATCCATAAGATTTTGCAACTTGAGTATCGCTATGAAATTATGCTATCGTTCCACGTTAATCTATCTATATTTGTATCTATCTATACTATATTAAAAGTACGAAAGTATTTAACAAAATATCGTTCGTCTTCTTTAACCGTCAAAAATAGATTTGACATTAAACAAAATTGTAATTTAAAATTACCTAAAATTTAGCACTTGGAAATCTAATGAGATTTGATTATTAAATATTTTTTCATTTTAATTATGTACCTAAAATATAGGACTTTAAGATCAATTAAAATTACATTAAATAAATCACTAAAATATTTGGATCATTAGTTCTACACGTTATTTAAAGTTAGTTTCCATATAGCAATTAGCAAGTGACATCCAAAAGGTACCCCAGTTGTATTCGTTAGAATAACATAATTTTTTAATAGCTATGAATAATTTTTCGAACAATAATTTTACTTACACTTAATATTTGCAATAAATTATATTAATTTATTATTATTATTATAAGTTTTCCATCTCAAGATACCAAAAGCTCATAAATTGGCCATATTGTTTTTCCTCCTGAGTGCAAATCAATTGCACGAGGAAGAGACGAAAATGTGAAGTAAATTATATAGAAATCAAACTCAGGTCACTATGTGTTTTTTTTCAAGAACTAATAAAATGCTTTTCAATAGTGTTGTCATAGGGTGCGTTTAGTATAACGGAAAATGTTTTCCGTGAAGATGTATTCTTGGAAAACAAGTAGTAATTTTATTCATTTTCCGGTGTTTAGTACGCAAATTAAGGAAAATATTCTCTCAAGAGTATTCATAAATTTTTGATACAATAAACATGAAGCCTTAAACTTTCGAACCAACAACCTTCTGAACCCACAAATTTTATAAACTTCTGAACTGCAAAACTTTCAAAGCCGCGAAATTTCGAACCCGTAAACTCATAAACCTTCGAACTCATAACTTTGGAACTTGTACAATTTTGAACTTGTAAACCAAAAAATAAAAAAGGTAAAACTAAAAATATATATATTAAAAAAGATCCCGAGGGGGGGAGGGGGCAGTGGGGGGTGGCAAGGTTGGGGGTGGGG
>ML244095.1:0-22167 GCA_005239495.1 Nicotiana undulata | reverse complement strand
TGGGTGGGGTAGTAAGGAGGGTGGTGACGGATAAAAAACCTTTTTGGAGAGAGAGCATGGGGTGGGATTAGGTGGGTGGGTGTGGGGGTGTGAGACGGGTTGGTGAAGGTATGAAATAGGGTGGGGAAGCTTGAGAAGGAGTTTTGGAAAATATTTTCCCTTCTCTTGATAAGGAAAATATTTTCCTCCGATTAAATAAAAATAAGTTGAATAAGAAAAATATTTTCCAAAACATTTAGGCCAACCAAACACACTCGTAGTGTTTCGTAGTTTGTCCTGATATCCATAAATATTTTTAGCGGATAACTATTGCATGTAATTGTAAACATATATTAAACTAATATTTTGTGGCTAACTGATATCCATCATTATTGAGCTAAGGAAGTAAGAGCGCTCATCGACATGTATGCTCTCTTATTCATGATAGTGGTTTGTCTGTAAAAGATGGCATGCAAACTTGAATCAGCCCCTAACGAAAGTCCAAATAATAAGGTATAAAGACTTTCGTAGAGCATAAATTTCCTTTACTGAATTGAAAAAAAATAGGATCAAACGTTTAACCTTTTCGGAGTTTAATTTTTTATTAATTATTTAATAATTTTGATAATTTTTCTGAATAATATCTTACTTCCTCGGCACGAAATTTAAGAAAAAAATGAAGACTTTTAAAATTTGTAGTACTAAACAAATCAAAAAGGGGCCAAGAGTATTTTTGTGGTTATAAAAGCTTCTCATTAAGGATAGAATTGTAAGTTTAAGCTAATTTGTTTTCAAATTTAGAAAGGGGTCATTCTTTTCGGAACAGACCAAAAAGAAAATAGGTTCACATAAACTTGAACGGAGGGAGCAGTAATTATTGGGATATAAACTATTAACCATGGATTTGGTTTGGATGTAGTATCTATTATGGAACAATTATTTATTCAATTTTAATAAAGTTTTAAATAGATCATATATTAGTCGGTGTCCTTTGCTTATATAGTAGATGATTTAGTGTATAGAGTTTGGCTTATACACGGAAGATTAGATCATCGGTTCTTATAAGTATAAAGTCTGAGTTCACAATCTAATGATGGAATTGGACAAACCATCATGGATGATTGTTATGGGAATGGTTTAATTTCAACTTCTTGTGCTACAACATTTTGTATGTATTGAACGGACCAAATAGAGATAAGTATTTTATACTGACTTAATAAAATAAACTCTCTAGCCATTAGATATACTTATACTCTTAATCTTGATATAATTATTATTAGATGTGTATATATTATTACTTTGATTTATTAAAAGGTGAAGTAATAGTTAGTTGATGGAATCCATGTCTCGGTTTAGAGATTAATGATACACCTTTATGAAAGCTTATAAGTTTTTATGTGTAAACCCCGCAAGTGAATTTTGTATCCGACACATGCAATAAGTTAAGCGAAAGTCTAAAGAAAATAATCAATAAATTAATCGCCAGTAATTGATTAGTATCTGAATCTTAACATGGGGAGTTAAATAAGATTTAATAGATGAATTTCGAAATTGAATAAGGAGTGCAATTAAGAATTTTTAGCGGAATAAATCGTAATTAATTATGTTGGATATTAATTTCGAAAATTAAAAATTCATTCAATAATTAGAAGCCAAGTTAATTAAATTATGTGGTCCATGTTGTGCCTAAATAATAGGAAATAAAGGAATCCATTTTCTGGTGGAAAAGAAAACCCAACAGGTTTTGGAAAAGGGTTTTAACCCTTAAAACTTGTGCTATAAATACATAAGGTTTTGCACCTAGAGGGAGTAGTCATGGTGGCCGAAATTTTCAGCCATATTTTCCTAGAAATTTGGCCCACACGAAATTGTTGTTTTCGGATATTATATGGGTAACACAGTAGAAGACCGTGGAACGTTCGAGGATCACGATTGTGCGGGTGGTGGAGATTCCATTGAGAAGTTATAGAATTAAAGGCTCTGTCACGACCCGAATTACCTTCTGAACGGTCTCGTGACGGCACCTAGTCTCCACGACTAGGTAAGCCTAAATCCTTGCGAAAAAATAAAAGCAATATAATAATTGAAATAGAAAAAAAGAGGAATACATATAACTTAGCCGCTCGGCATATACAATTTCACTTCCCAAAACCCGGAACGTCACGAAAGTCACAAGCTCTATACTAAATGTAGCTCTATACAATGAAATAGTGGAAAAATACATAGGTCAACTAATCATATACTAGAGTAGAAGGGGACTCGTGCGATTCGGCGGACGCGACAGAATTTACATCGCGGTCACCTGGCAGCTGCTAGTGATACTCCTAGCCACGATACTGGGCGTTGGTACCTGGATCTGCACATGGAAAACATGCGCAGGAAAGGGCATGAGTACTCCACAATTGGTACCCAGTAAGTGACAAGCCTAAACCCAGTCAAGTAGTGACGAGGTCAGGTTTAGGCTCTACTGGATGTTTATAGTAAATTAGTTTAAAAATTTAAGAAGAGAGATATAATAAGCTAAGGCAAAATAGTAGAAACGGTAAGCTGAAAGAAATAGTAAAAAGAGAGCCTTCGGCTCAGCACATCATATATCATAATAACAATATGCAATGCAATACAAGGGGAAAGCTCCTGGAATCTCGTCCGTAGTCCCAATTTAAATATGCTATGCAGTACAGGAGGAAAGCTCCCGAAATCTCGTCCGTAGTCCCAATTTAAATATGCAATGCAGGTGTATGCCGGATACAAATTTATTTAGAAAATTCAAGAAAATAAAAGGCAAGAATAAGAGCAAAACTACCTAAGCATGGTGCACATAGTAGCAATTAAGAGGGATTCAAGTAACAACAGGTAGACATGCTTATTCCTAATCTAGACTACCTCAATAGTACAGTAAATAGTGAAATATGAGTAAAAGTGGGTAGTGTCAAGTGATGAAAAATGTAATTTTTAGATAAAATGTCCTGCGTACGTACTCATCACCTCACGTACATAGGTCCCAATTAACAAATAGTATCAAATTGCCTAAGGGGAAAGTCCCCAACACAGAGTTAGGCAAGCCACTTACCTCGACTGCGCTACTCAACCCAAAATCACGCTCTTGCCATGAGTATCCGACTCCGAGTGGCCCAAATCTATTAAATTCGATTGAATAAAGTAAATAACACTTTAAGGAATCAAAATAGCTAATAAGTTCGAAGCTAATACGTGAAATTAGGAAATTTGCCCAAAATGTCTCACGGACCCACGTCTCGGAATCGGGTAAAAATTATATATTCTGGACATTCAATCACTCACGAGTCTAACCATATAAGAATTTCTTAAATCGGATGTCAAAATCCCAATCAAAACTCAAGAATTCGGTATAGGAAGTTTATCCCATTTTTTCCAATTTGTCCACCAACATTTTGAAATTAAAGGCTAGATTTAAGAGCATAATCGTGGAAACTAGCCTAAATCGGATAGAAATCACTTACCCGAGTTGCCCAGGTGAAAAACTCTCAAAAAATCGCACTTCCCGAGCTCTCAAATTCAAAAATGTGAAAAATGGCTTAAACCCTCGAATTGGGGTTCTAATATGTCTGCCCAGTTATTTGTTCTATGATCGCGGACTTACAGTCGCGATCACGATGAGTAATAAAAACCACACCTGAAATTCCTTCTACACGATCGCATAGACGCGATCGTGTTTGGCTTCACGCGACCGCGTAGAACATTACTCAAACCTACTGCTGCCTAAAGAATTCTATGCGATCTTGACGCTGGCCAATGCGATCGCAGTAACTGAGTTGCCCAAACTACACGATCGCAAACCTCTTCATGCGATCGCAGTGAACAAAATGCAGACATGCCTCCACTTACCCTACGCGATCAAGGATACACTCACGTGATCGCAATGAAGGAAAACTGTTGTTGCAAAAACCAGAAAACAGCAAAGTGCCTAAGGCCAAATATGTCAGTTTGAGCACCCGAAACACACCTGAGGCCCTCGATACCTCAACCAAACCTACCAACCAATCCCAATACCTCATTCGAACTTAGTCGAGCCTTTAAAATACATCTCATAACATCAAAATCATCAATTATGCATGGATTCAAGCCTAAGAACATATGAAGTTTCGAAAATCGACATTTGATGCCGAAACACGTCAAAGCTCATCCGAATGACCTCAAATTTTGCACACTGGTCATAAATGACACTGCGGACCAGCTGTCACTTCCGGAATTCCATTCCGAGCTCGATATCAAAATTTCACCTATAGGCCGAAATCGCCAAAATTCTAATTTTCTCTAATTTAAGCCAAAATCTGCTGCAGACCTCGAAAACACATTCTGAACACGCTCCTAACCCCGAAATAGCCCAACGGAGCTAATGGAGTCGACGCATTTCTATTTCAGGTCTTTCTTTACATAGTGCTAACTACAACCCGATTTCTAAAGCTTAATTTCACATTTAAGGACTATGTGTCCTAAATTCCTCCGAATATCACCACTTTGCGTTTCGACAAGTTCCAAAAGCATAAATAGACATAGGAGAAGCAGTTATTACGGGATCGGGGTGCTAACTCTCAGAACGACAGACCGGGTCGTTACGTTCTCCCCCCTCCCCCCCAAGAAAATCATTCGTCCTCGAACAAGTATAGAAACATACATGAAGCTGTGAAAAGATGAGGGTACTGACTCCTCATATCATGATCGGTCTCCCAAGTCGCCTCCTCGACCGGATGACCCCTCCACTAAACCTTGACTGATGCAATATTCTTCGACCTGAGCTTCCTGACCTACCTATCCAATATAGCTACAGGCTCCTCAACATATGATAGGTCCTTGTCCAACTGGACTGAACTGAAATCCAAAACATGAGTTGGATCACCGTGATACTTCCAGAGCATAGAGAAATGGAATACCGGATGAACACCTGCTAGGCTGGGAGACAAGGCCAACTCATAAACAACCTCCCCAACCTGCTGCAATAACTCAAAAGGGACAATAAATCTCGAACTCAACTTACCCTTCTTCCCGAACCTCATGATGCCTTTCATAGGCGATACCCGAAGCAAAACCCGATCACCAGCCATAAATTCCAAGTCACGAACCTTCTGGCCCACAGAGCTCTTATGCCTGGACTGAGCTATGCGAAGCCTCTCCTGAATCACTTTCACCTTGTCCAAGGCATCCTGGACCAAATCTGTACCCAACAATCGGGCCTCGCCCGACTCAAACCATCCCACTGGAGACCTGCACCTTCTACCATACAAAGCCTCATACGGCGCAAACTGAATGTTGTACTGGTAGCTGTTATTATAAGAAAACTTTGCAAGTGGCAAGTATCGGTCTCATGACCCTCCAAAATCCATCACACAGGCACAGAGCATATCCTCAAGAATATGAATTGTGCGCTCGGACTGCCCGTCTGTCTGAGGGTGAAAGGTTGTACTCAACTCTACACTGGTGCCTAACTCCTACTGAACGGCTCTCCAGAACCGTGAAGTGAATGTGTACCTCTGTCTGAAATGATAGATACTAGAATACCGTGGAGGCGAAACAATCTCTCTGATATAAATCTCCGCCAACCTCTCGGAGGAATATGTAGTCAACACTAGATTGAAATGGGCTGATTTGGCCAGCCGATCCACAATCACCCAAATAGCATCGAACTACCTCAAAGTCCGAGGGAGTCCAACCACAAATTCCATGGTGATACGCTCCCACTTCCACTTAGGAAGCTTAATCTACTGATGTAACCCTCCCGGTCTCTGATGCTCACATTTGACTTGTTGACAGTTGAGACACTTAGCTACAAACTCTACTATATCCTTTTTGATCCTCCGCCAATAATAGTACTGTCTCAGATCCTGGTACATTTCGCGGTACCCGAGTGGATGGAATACCGCGAACTATGGGCCTCCTCAAGAATCAACTCCCGAAGTCCATCTACATTGGGCACACAGATACGGCCCTGCATCCTCATCACGCCATCATCACCTATGGTCACATCCCTGGCATCACCCCGCCGAACTCTATCTTGAAGAGCCAAAAGGTTGGGATCATCATACTGGCGCTCTCGAATGCGGTCAGAAAGAGAAGATCGAGCAACCACACAAGCAAATACCGAGAAAGGCTTAGAAAGATTCAATCTCACGAATTGAATGTATAAGGACTGAATATCCAAGGCTAAGGGCCTTTCGGCTGCATGAAGATATGCCGAACTCCCCAAACTCTCCGCCCGGCGACTCAAGGCATCGGCCACCACATTGGCCTTCCCCAGGTGGTATAATATAGTGATGTCATAATCCTTTAGTAACTCCAACCACCTACGCTGGCATAAATTAAGGTCCTTCTGCTTGAATATGTGTTGCAAACTACGGTGATCAGTGAAAGTCTCACAGGGAACACCGTATAAATAATGATGCCATATCTTCAGGGCGTGAACAATCGCTGCCAACTCGAGATCATGAGCTGGATAGTTCTTCTCATGCACCTTCAACTGTCTGGACGCGTAGGCAATCACCCTACCGTCCTGCATCAACACCGCCTCAAGGACAATCCTCGAAGCATCACAATAAACTATATAGGAACCTGAACCCGTAGGCAATACCAACACTGGAGTTGTAGTCAGAGTTTTCTTGAGCTTTTGAAAGATCTCCTCGCACTCCTCAGTCCACCTGAAAGGGGCACCCTTCTGGGTTAGTCTGGTCATGGGTGCTGCAATGGACGAGAATCCCTCCACAAAACGGCGATAGTACCCAGCCTACCCAAGGAAACTGCGGATGTCAGTAGCTAAAGACGGTCTAGGACAACTCTGCACCGCCTCTACCTTCTTCGGGTCTACCTTGATCCCATCACAAAATACCACGTGGCCCAAAAATGCCGCCAAATCTAGCCAAAATTCACACTTAGAAAACTTGTCATATAACTTCTTCTCCCTCAAAGTCTGAAGCACAGTCCTCAAATGATGCTCATGGTCCTCCAGGGACCGAGAATATACCAAAATGTCATCAATGAACATGATGATGAAGGATTCAAGATACGGCCGGAACACGCTGTGCATCAGGTGCATAAAGGCTGCTGGGGCATTGGTCAACCCAAATGACATAACAAGAATAGCTGGAGGACCTGTTGGAAGACGTGGGACCTGATAAGTCTGAGGTGGTGCAGGATAACAGCTCTAGGGAAATCTCTGACCACATAATGAGGGTCACCACACCCAAAACAACCCCTTGGAGGGCATGGAGGCTGATGCTGACTCTGAACTGGCCTGCTGGACTGGCCGGTGATAGCATCTCGAGCAGGAGGCACACTGGTTACTAGTGGTGCATAATAAGGCTCCTGAGGTCTTGGAGGAGCTGGGACACCACTGGCTGCTGGAAGAGCTGAATGAACGGGGCGACTCACAAAACCCTACCATAGTGTGTTGCTGGTGCACGAACTCCTGAAAAATGACCAGTCTCTCGAGACCTCTTGACCTCTCTCCTCCCTGTCTTGGGCTAACATACTCTCAATCCTCTGGGCAATACTCACGGCCTACTGGTAAGTGATATATGTCTCCAACTCTCTGGCCATACTGGTCTGAATACTGGGGTGGAGTTCCTCAATGAAGCGTCGAACCCTCTCTCTGACAGTGACAACCAAGGCTGGGCGAGCCAAGTCACTGAAATGGACTACATACTCTGACACTGTCATGGTACCCTAACGTAACTGCTCAAACTCTGCACGCCAAGCATCCCTGAGGCTCTGAGGGACAAACTCAAATAAGAACATCTCGGAGAACTGAGCCCAAGTAAGTGAAGCTGCCTCGTCCAGGCTACTCATCTCAAAGGCACACCACCACTGATAAGTCGCTCCCCTCAACTGGAAAGGGGTGAAAGAAACCCCACTCGTCTCCACAATAACCATAGTGCGGAGAATACGATGACACTCCTCAAGAAAACCCAGAGCATCATCTGAAGCTAGTCCGCTGAACTCAGGGGGGTGGTACTTCTTATACCTCTCAAGTCGGAGTTGCTCTACCTCAGAAGCACCTACCCAAGCCTCATGCTGAGCTGGAGCTGATGAGGGCATATGAATATACTCTGGAACCTGTATGGACCCTCTACTCAGGAGTACGGGCTGCGGGAGTCTGTGCCCCTCCCCCCCGCCTGGGATGTAGATGGAGTTATCGGGAGTAGTCCTGCCTGAGACAGAGTGCTGAAAGCACTCAAGAACTGAGCCAAAGTCTCCTGGAGGGCTGGAGTAATAGTAGGGACCTCCTCTGCCCCTCTAACTGTAGTTGTTGGGGGCTCCTCTATCGCTGCTCTCACCGGTGCTCGGGTTGCACCGCGTGCTCGTCCTCTACCTATGCCAGTGGCGGCTCTGGCTGGGGGCTCGGGTGCCTGGTCATCAGTACGTCTAGCACGGGTACGCACCATCTGTAAGCAAGAATAGAATAGAGTTTAAGAATTTTGATGACAGTAACTAGCACGATCAGAATTCCAAAGAATATGATTATTCTTAACAGTTACATAGTCTCTCGAAGATAGATATGGACGTCTACGCACCGATCCGCGAGACTCTAATAAATCGGCTTGTGACTCCTATGAACCTAGACGCTCTGATACCAACTTGTCACGACCCGAATTACCCTCTGAACGGTCTCGTAACGGCACCTAGTCTCGACTACTAGGTAAGCCTAAAAACTTGCGGAAAAATAAAAGCAATATAATAATTGAAATAGAAAAGAAGAAGAAAACATATAACTCAGTCGCTCGGCATATACAGTTTCACTTCCCAAAACTCGGAACGTCACGACAGTCACAAGCTCTGTACTAAATGTAGCTCTATACAATGAAATAATGGAAAAATACATAGGTCAACTAATCCTATACTAGAGTAGAAAGGGACTCGTGGGATTCTGCGGACACGATAGAATTTACCTCGCGGTCTCCTGGCAGATGCTAGTGATACTCCTAGACATGCTTCTTCCTAATCTAGACTAGCTAAATAATATAGTAAACAATGAAATATGAGTAAAAGTGGGTAGTGTCATGTGATGAAAAAAGGAATTTTAGCAAAAATAGCCCGTGTACGTACCCATCACCTCACGTACACGACGCCCAACCAACAAATAGTATCAAATAGCCTAAGGGGAAAGTACCCAACACAAAGTTAGGCAAGTCACTTACCTCGACTATGCTACTCAACCCAAAATCACACTATTGCCACGAGTATCCGACTCTGGGTGGCCCAAAACTATTAAATTCGATTGCATAATGTAAATAACACTTTAAGGAATCAAAATAGCTAATAAGTTCGAAGCTAATATACGAAATTAGGAAATTTGCCGAAAAAGTCCCCCGGACCCACGTCTCGGAATCGAGTAAAAATTATATATTCTGGACACTCATTTACTCACGAGTCTAACCATATAAGAATTTCTCAAATCGGATGTCAGAATCCCAATCAAAACTCAAGAATTCGGTCTAGGAAGTTTATCCCATTTTTCCCAAATTTTCCACCAAAATTTCGAAATTAAGGCTAGATTTAAGAGCATAATCGTGGAAACTAGCCTAAATCGGATAGAAATCACTTATCCAAGTTGCCCAGGTGCAAAACTCATCAAAAATCGCACATCCCGAGCTCTCGAATTCAAAAATGTGAAAAATTGCTTAAACCCTCGAATTGGGGTTCTAATATGTCTGCCCAGTTATTTGTTCTATGCGATCGCGGACTTACAGTCGCGATCACGATGAGTAATAAAAACCACGCCTGAAATTCTTTCTACGCGATCGCGGACCTTATCTCCTCAACGTTACGCGATCGCGGTTGGCTTCACGCGACCGCGTAGAACATTACTCAAAGCTTCCGTTGCCTAATAAATTCTATGTGATCGCGACACTGGCCTATACGATCGGAGTGACTGATTTGCCCAAACTCGCGAACCTCTTCATGCGATCATAGTGAACAAAATGCATACATGCCTCCACTTACCCTACACGATCGCAGATACACTCACGCGATCGCAGTGAAGAAAAATTATTGTTGCAAAAACCAGAAAACCAGCAAAGTGCCTAAGGCCAAATATGCCCGTTTGAGCACCCGAAACACACCCGAGGCCCCCGGCACCTCAACCAAACCTACCAACCAATCCCAATACCTCATTCGAACTTAGTCGAGCCTTCAAAATACATCTCATAACATCAAAATAATCAATTATGCATGGATTCAAGCCTAAGAACTTATGAAATTACCAAAATCGACATCCTATGCCGAAACACGTCAAAACTCATCCGCATGGTGGATACTCTAGCTGTCCGCCCACTCCACGCTCCCACGCCCCCCCCCCCCCCTAAATACACGGGTGACTCACAAAAAGGCCGTGTACGCTCAAACATGCCCCGGAAGTCCCCAGCAGAGTCGCTAGAGTTGTCACACCAATTTTTCAACATCACTAACCCTCTTCAAATAAATAAAAGTAAACTTTGAAGCTCAAAACGGTTTTCAATTAGAAAGTAACAAAGGATTGTGTTCATAAGGACTTTTCAGAGTCGCCACCTGACATTTGGTTTCAGTGCGTCAGGTCACCGTTTTTAAAAATAAGGTTTCCTTTTGAAACACTTTGGACTCCAAAACTAAGTTTGTGCCAGAGTTCTAGGTAAGGGGGTTCATTTGAGTCGGGGAGAATGTGTTAGGCACTCCCCGAGTCCCGTAACTAGTACGGTTACGTACATGATCAAGCTGATATTAAAGGATATTCTATTTGAGGCAAAAACGCACAAAATGAAATAAACACACAAGAGGCTCGAGCTCGTCCCTACCTAATAGAAGAAAAAACCTAAGAGAAATGAAAACTAAAAATTCTAATCTAACCTACACTGCTTCCTTCGCGATGCTCGTCATGACCTTCATTTACATGTACTTCGGGGTATTACCCGGATAAAACACGATACCGCAGTGAGATCCAATTAAACCCTTCATAAGCTCATATAACACGATCCACCTCATACCTCAATTCAAATCGCACTCGCCTTAGGAATAAGGATAACTCCAATCAACATGTAGCAGCTCAATTCGCACCCACCTCGAGTGACTCCACTCCACGAGGCCACTTTGTATCCAGACCCATGAACCGTTTCGTGCGCTCCTTGCACGCATATTCCCATCTTCGACTGGTTTCCATCCCGAGATAACATAGAACACTCCAACCATTTCCTTTTTCTCCAAATTCCGCTGCAAAAGCTCGATTCTTAACCATACTGTGGGCTTGAAATCCTTCGACACCACATTCTGACCTTTGAATTTACTAGGACCGTTGTTGAGAGTCACCCACTCTGGCTTGGTCCCGAACATAATCCACTCCACGTCTTCGCTGGCACCTGAACACCTATCTTGAATAAGCATCCAGCTGAATCACTTCCCTTGCAATTTACCTCTACACTAAGCATAAATCCTGAATCCTTCCAAAGCTTAAACCTGATTCAATAAGTCCAACCTTTGCACACATTTATTAAATCCTATGCTCAACTACCACTCTTGTCTTCTTCCCTTAGCTGTAATAACCCACTAATATGCCGATAACCAAAATTTTCACCAGTAGATAACCATGCAACCCAATCGTAGGCGGTGGGACTCTCCCACTTAGCCTGAAGCTACTCCTTGCACAACTCTAGAACCCACCGAATCCTTTCTCCATTGTTGACATGATCCTGCATAAACAACTCGCCAAATTTCCGTGAAATCCTTCCGTTGGCATTTCACAAGCACTCTGAGTCATTAACCCCATTCTCATATTCGACCTCTTACTGAATATTCGGTAAAATTCCTCGCAGAAACTCCGCCAACCACGCCACCACTGACCTGCTCCCAGAAGATAAACCACCTGCGAATATTACCAACTGACACCTTCCAACGACAATGCACCGCACAATCTCTACGACATCAATACCCCATCTTTTGCCCATTCTCCTTTACAAACTTTACCGGTCCGTCCGCTCCTCGTGGACATCTACTAAATGCGCGACAATATCTTCTAATACACAACTATATTGCATCTTTCTTCATATCAAACAACTTCTCTCTGTTGTATCCAATCTTCCGCCGAAATAGCCAATGTTTGAACTTAAGCCCGTGGACCTAATCACCGCCCACTAAAATTCCAAAATCACTCCAAACTTCTCCTCAAGATGTGAAACTATCTTACCACGGAACTCATATGCTACACTGCCACTCTCCCACTTTGATCAAACTCACTCCTTTAACCAACCACTTGACTTCCGTTTCTTACACCTGGCCTCCTGGAAATGGAACCACTACCTAACACTTCTCACATGTCCTTCCTTATCTTTCCTGCCCAGATGCCGCCTTACGCCAATATCCATATCTGCAACACTTGAACCGGTAGGTCACTAACGACCTCAACCCCTTCCGAAGATCCCCCTTCTCGAGCCATCAACATTAGAAATACCTATTCAATCGTGAACCACTGCACATCGCGATCTCTGACAACCGCTTCTTCAATACTACTTCACAATACCCTGACCCGATGCAACCGAAGAAACTATAACACTGGTGAACTTAACATATTCTACTCGATCAAAGACGACGATATCACATCACCGATGAATGTTCCACCTCACTTTAAAACACCATGTCTTATTACTTTATCAACCCGGTCATGCACTTTTATAGTATAATTGCCTTGCCTCCGCCGGAAATAAAATACTGAAATCTCGGAATCATGCTCTGAGAAGACCTCCTTCCAATTCATTCATTGTCCTAACACATTGGCAAGCATCCTACAATCATATTAACATTGTGCGATGACCATTCGTAAGCATCATAACAACCTGAGCATAGCCTAAAAGTCCTCAAAAACACAATTACTGCTGAAATAACATAATATCCTTTCGCAGAGCAACGACAATGGCCACAACCAACTAAGCATGGAAAAACTTCACGCACCATATCTATAGTACCATTACCATTCCTCCAATTCCCGATTCATAGCAAGTGCTTCGCGACGCGTAGGACTGAGTAGGAAGAAATATAGGCATAAGCCTCAAAGGAATCGAATCGCACAATGAGGAATCAAGAAGGGAAGTGCTCCTAACAGCCCTGTAGCCTCTCGAAGATAAGTACAGACGTCTCTATACCGATCTGAAAGACTCTACTAGACTTGCTCATGACTCGTGAGACCTAAGGGAACCTATTGCTCTGATACCACGTTGTCACGACCCAAAATCCATAAGGTCGTGATGGCGTCGGACACCACTATCGGGCAAGCCAATCATTAAATGGTTAAGTTAAATTCCTGTTTTAGTATTTGGAAATCGTTACTTTTCATTTCATTACATAATAATAATCGATACAAATCTGCTGAGTAAATACGATAGTTTAACAATCCATTGTTAACAAAATACATCCAAACACATCCCAGAACCCGGTGTCACAAGTGCATGAGCAAATTTTTAAGAATTATACATATACTACAATACTTGTCCGGAGTACAAACTTGACAAGGAATCTAAAATAAAATGCAATACATCTGAGGGAGACTCTACCAACTGCGGGCCGTCTCCGAATTGTGCAGCTCGTCTAAGTCTCCAAGTCAGCCACATCACTGCGTCAAGCAAGGCCACTAGCTACGAATGTACCTGTGCAATACAAATGCATAGCAAGTGTAGCATGAGTACTAAAACAACGTGTACTTAGTAAGTATCCCACCTAACCTCGAAGAGGTAGTGATGAGAGGTCGAATTTGACACTTGCTAAAGGTCAATTTAATAAAAAATCACGGGTGACACTAGGCATGGATATCACAGATAATTAACAAGTAATGATAGGAAATAACAACTTCTTTTCACATTTTTCAACTTTAAAATCTTCGTCATTTCAGTTGACAATTTATAAAGATCACAGAAAGTACGCAACAAATATCATGCGCAAGCAATGCCGAGGGTCGAACGGCCCGAACCAAGAATAATAAAAATGTGCAATGTCGAAGGGTCGAACGGCTCGAACCATAGATGCATCTATTACCCCCACTCGTGAACTAACCTGCGACTCGGGTCACATATAAATACTAGAGTTACCCCGCTCGCGAATCATACTTGTGACTCGGGTACCCATATATATACATACATTCAAATAGTAAATCAGGAATTTATCAGGAAATATTCAGCCAAGGAAGGATAAATTCTCTTTTTAAATGATTAAGGAAATGAAGTTTAACCTACTTAGATATTATTTACAAATTCAATAATATTAGACAGTCTGGTTTATCAACAAGGTAACAAGTACGGCAAGTAAAGAATGCTAGTGGGTTCTAGACTACCCAGACATAAACATAATAGTAGCTACGCACGGACTCTCGTCACCTCGTGTGTATGTAGCCCCCCACAGTTAGTAGCACATATTTAATTAAATCATCTATGGGGACAATTCCCTCTTACAAGGTTAGAAAGGAGACTTACCTCGCTCCGAAGATTCATTACCGGCTTTCAAACACTTCCGGTGACTCGAATCAATGCACAATGCTCCAAAACTAGCCAAATAATGGTCAAACCAATGAAAATATACTCTAATACTTATAATAATTCAATTTATATAAATTCCCCACTCCGCTCGAAAAGTTGACAAAATTACCCCCGGGCCCACGTGCCTAGATTCCAAAATTTTTCGAAGATAATGATTACCCATAACCTCACAAACTCAAATATATAATTTTCTCTTGATTTCATGCCCAAATTCGTTGTAAAAATTCAAAAATACAAATTCTAGGTCTTCTACCAAAATCCCACGATTTCCGTTAATTTACATGTTCTAATCCATATATACTCATGTATTTAACTCAAAAGTGTGAAGAAAGCACTTACCCCATTCCATATGGTGAAAATCGCCTCAAAAATCGCTTCAATCCGAGCTCCATAGCTTCAAATATGCTAAAAATGGCTGAAACCTCGATATATAACTTCTGCCCAAAATTTGCTCTTCGTGGTCGCGAAGAACAAATGCGCAGCTCTTCCGGACAGCCTCTAGTATAATGGTCATAACTATTTGTACAAAACTCCAAATTGCAAATGGTTTGACTTTTTGAAAACTAGACACCAAGGAATACAACTGTGACTATTCTCTCGTCTCCCAATTTCTTATATATTACGAGATATAAGTTGCTAAAGTCATCCCTATGAAACACAATGCAATTTTCAAACTCTTTTCGGACATGCTGTAGTGTATCAACCATACCTCTTTGTACACTACTCCAAATTCCAAATGGTTTGCTATTCTGAAAACTAGACACAGAGAGATACAACTTTCATTTTTAGATCATCGCCAAATTCTTTATAGATTGCAAGATACAAGCTTCCAAAGTCGAGTCAGTGCAGCAGAATATTTCCTCTACGCGATCGCGAAAGGCTTTCCGCGATCACGATTCACTGGACCATTTCTCTCATTTTACTCATCGCGATCGCGACCTATCCCCCGCGATCGTGTAGCACACTGTTGTAGCCAAAAACCAGCAGCTAAAAATGGCCTAGAAATGTCATGACCCAAAATCCATAAGGTTGTGATGGCGCCGAAAACCACTGTCAGGCAAGCCAATCATTAACTAATTTAAAATAAATTCCTGTTTCAACATTTCCAAAATCGTTACCTTTCACTTTAATACATAATAACTAGATGAAAGCCAATTAAGTAAAAATAACAGTCTATTTTCCACTTTAATAAATACATCCCAAAACCCAGTGTCACAATTACATGAGCAATTCCTAAGACTTTTTACTGAATACTACATAGCTTGTCCAAAATACAAGTTGGACAAGGACTTTAGAATAAAATAAATACAATACATAGAGGAAGACTCTGCCGGCTGTGGATCGCCTCCAGATGATGCAGCTCGATTAAGTCTCCAAACCAGCCTCATCGCTATGAAAGTATCTGTGCAACAAAATTCATAGCAAGTGTAGCATGAGTACGAAAACAACGTGTACTCAGTAAGTATCCCGCCTAACCTCAGAGTGGTAGTGACGAGGGGTCGACTTGACACTCACTAGGGTCCAACAATATAATTTGACAATATATGACAGCAGCAAAAGGTATACGAGGGCAATAAAATCAGTAAACTTTAAAAGTAATTGCAATTCAATAAAACACTGGAAGTAAATAAATAATTCCAACTTCATTTCCCCCCAAATATTTGTCAAGACATTATCCATGAAATCATTTAACAATTTACGTCTTTAAGACAATTTAACAATTCAAATCACAAGTGGTATATCATATGTATGCATATGCGTAGGGAATGCCGAGGATTGTTCGGCCCGGACCAACAATAAAAGTAAACTGTGCACTGGCGAGGGTCGAACGGCCCGAACCATAAGTGCAATCCCTGCCATAAAATAATCATATCTATGCACTGCCGAGGGTCGAACGGCCCGAACCATAAGTGCATCTTTCAATCCCGTCGTGGCGTACGACCTACTCCCATGAGAGTGGGGAAATAACACTCCGCTCGCGGAATGTTAATTGTGAAGAGGTCACATGCACATACAACATTTTCTTAAATTACCTTCAATGAACAATTCCTTTAAGTTACTAAATTTCGGTGATCTCGGGGAAAACCAAAATTTCATATAGCATCAATTCATAAAGCATATAACTTATTTCTAGAAAGAACGCAAGACATGATGTGGGTCCTAGACTACCCGTACATGGCATAACAGTAGCTACGCACAGACTCCCGTCACCTCGTGCGTACGTAACCTCGCAAATAATAGCATATATTCATTTAGTTCACCTATGAGACAATTCCCCCTCACAAAGTTAGAAAGGAGACTTACCTCGCTCCGAAATTCCATAACCGGCTCTACGGCCCTTCCGACGACTTCAATGGATGCATAACGCCCCAAAACTACCAAATAACGGGCAAAGCAAATGAAAATTTACTCTAATACTCGTAACAAATTCAAATTATAAAATTTCCCAACTCCGCTCAATGTATTGACCAAAATGCCATCGGGCCCACGTGCCCGGATTAAGAAATTTCTCGAAGATAACCTCTACCCGTAGCTTTACTAGTTCAAATATACAATTTACTCAAATATTCATGCTCAATTTGTGGCAAAAATCCAAATTACCTAATTTCTAGGTTTCCTTCAAATTTCCCAATTTCCGCACAATTTTCATGTTCAAATCCATGTAATAACCTTGTATTTAACTTGGAAATAAGTAGAAACAACTTACCTTGTGACCCTTGACGAAATTCTCTCCTTGAAGCTCCTCAAAATCGTCCATACCAAATGAAAATAGAAGGAAAAATGTCCAAATTCTCGTTTAAAAACAATCTGCCCAGGCCTTATTTCCGCACCTGCGGTCCCCTTATCGCCCAAATCTCCCACGCCTGTGGCCTCGTAAGCTCCAGCCCAAATTCGCACCTACGGCGCCCAAAGCCACTCCTACGGCTCCGCACCTGCGGCCAAAGCCTCGCAGGTGCGGTCACACCAGATGACAGTAAACTTCAGTTTTCTTCAACTCCAAATATTGATCCATCAACCACCCGGAATCCACTCGAGACCACCGGGACTCCGTCCAAACACAGGACCCACTCCCATAACATCCCACAAACCTGCTCGAGGCCTCAAACCACATCAAAAAATGCCAAAACCACGAATCGCATCCAAATTCAACTTTATGAGCTTTGAAATTTCAAACTTTCACCTCCGATGTCAAAACCTATCAAATCACATCCGATTGACCCCAAATTTTGCACACAAGTCATATTCAACATTACGGACCTGCTCCAACTTTCGGAATCGCATTCCGACCCCGATATCAAAATTTCCACTTCCGGTCGGATTTCTCAAAAACCTTCAAATTTCTATCTTTAGCCAAATGACTTCAAAATAACCTACGGACATCCGAATTCACTTCCGATCGCGCTCCCAACTCCAAAATCACCATACGAAGCTATTCTCAGACTCAGAATCCCAAACGAACATCAATATCACTGAAATGCGCTTCAAGCCAAACTTAGGAAATTCCTTCGAAAATGCTAACTTCCACAATATACGCCGAAACGCTCCCGCTTTATCCAAAACCCGATCCGGACATACGCCCAAGTACGAAATCATCATACGAACCTGCTGGAACCTTCTGATCCTGATTTCGAGGTCGTTTACTCCAAATTCCAATCTTAGTCAATTCTTCCAACTTACGGCTTCTGAAATTAAAATTTTCCTTCGAATTTAACTCCGAACTTCCTGAATTCCAACTCCGACCGCACGCACAAGTCATAATACCCGAAATGAAGGTGTTCATGACTTCCAACCGCTGAACGACGCACTAGAGCTCAAAATGACTTGTCGGGGCGTTACAAGAAATGGTCCGAAACCACCTCGAAACTCACTCGAGCCCCTCGGGACCCCGTCCGAACGTGCCAACAAGTCTCAAAACATATCACGGATTTATTCAAGGCCTCAAATCACATCAAACAATGCTAAAAACATGAATGACACTCCTATTCAAGCTTTCTGAACTTAAAAACTTCAAACTTCTATATTCAATGCCGAAACCTATCAAATCACGTCCGATTGACCTCACATTTTGCACACAAGTCATATTCGACATTACGGACCTACTCCAACTTTCGGAATCCGACCCCGATATCAAAATTTCCACTTCCGGACGAATTACTCAAAAACCTTCAAATTTTCTATCTTTAGCCAAATGACTTCAAAATGACCTACGGACCTCCGAATTCACGTCCGATCGCACTCCCAACTCCAGAATCACCATACGGAGCTATTCCTAGACTCGGAATCCCAAACGGACATCATTATCATTGAAATGCACTTCAACCCAGACTTATGAAATTTCTTCTTAAATGCTAACTTCCAAAATATACGTTGAAATGCTCCCGGGTTATCCAAAACCCGATCCGAACATACGCCCAAGTCCGAAATCATCATATGAACCTGCTGGAACCTTCAAATACTGATTCTGAGGTCATTACTCAAAAATCCAACCTTAGTCAATTTTTCCAACTTAAGGCTTCTGAAATGAGACTTTCTTTCCAAATTGACTCCGAACTTCCTGAAATTCAATTCCGACAACGCCTACGAGTCATAATACCTGAAACGAAGTTGCTCACGGCCTCAAACTGCCGAACAACGAGCTAGAGCTGAAAATGACCGGTCGGGTCGTTACACAAACAAACTAACTAAACTTCCAAAAAACATATTAAGTAGACAAACAAGATAGAGGAAAAGAATATACCTCAAATATATTTTGCCAAATGAAATCTGATATATTGCCTCCCAAATTCTGGAATCATGAATAGGGACCCGAAATTGAAACTCGATGGACAATGATGACCTCGGTCTCAACCAACCTCCATTTTTGCAATAGAAATACTAAATTGAAAAGGAAAGAGACGGAAATATCTTTTTTTTGTCGTATGATTTTTCAAATGAAAAATTCAACTTGAACCAAAAGACTAAACTCAAATTATTTTAATTTTTCCGTTCCAAGATTTTGTCCCTTTTTTTTCTTTTTTTTTTCATTAGCTACCTCTATTTCTTTGTTGCTTCAACCGTGAGGTGAGAATTTTCAGAGATGAGTGAGGGTGGCCAGCGACTGGTTGAGGTCGAGGAGTTAGGGTTGGGTGGCGCCTAGTCTAGGTTAGTAGATGAGTGAGGGTGGTCGACGGCTGACCTGTTTTGTGGAGAGGAGAGAGTTTGGTTATGTGGGTTAGAGAAGGGAGGGGTGGTGCGGTGGTTTTTCCGGCGGGTTTTAGTGGCTGGTGGAGACGTGTAGGTATGGAGATGGGGTCGCCGGCGTTGGAGATGGAGCAGATTTGAGAGGATGAGAGTGACGAGAGAGATGGGTGTGCAGTTGTGTGTGTGTGGTCGACGGCTGTGGTGGCGTAGAGGGGGGAGTTGGCAGCGGCGCTTAGTTGGTGCTGCTCTAGGGCTTCAGCTCCTCTAGGTTTTCTTGGTAGGTTTTAGGAGATAGTTATTAGGGTTAGCTGGGCTAGGGGATTATGGGCTAAGGGTCCGAATTGGGCCAAATTTTGGCCAAATTTATCTTTAAAAGTGGTTCTTTAACTCTACTAAGCTAAATGACCTCAATAGAAATGAAAATATTTTTGTGTTTTTTATTTTAAAAATACTAAAATAGACCGAATAAAATAAAAAATAAAGATAATATATTAGAATCAACTCAACTAAATAAATATATAAAATATGTGAAACTACTAATATAGCTTGAAGACGTGGAGGGTCAAAATTACATGCTTACAACCATTAGTTTTAGGTAATTCTTCTCTAAAGTCGTTGATTCGCTTGCGTAGCGTGATAGTTGAATTTTAATAGTTTTCAAAAATAAATTTTCTCAAATGTAGTAATTTCTCAAAAGTACTACTAATAATTGATTGTCATGATTTCAGATTTGCTTGTGAGGCGCAATTATGATAAGTTAATTAATTTTTTATTCGATCACGCATTCGCTTGCGTAGCATGGTTACAACAACGTAATATTATCCAAATAATTTTGTTTAATAATTCTAATAATCAAGATATAAAAGCGGATAGGTAAAACATGAAAATCATATAAATCATAGTTTGCCCAAAATTAGTTCAAGCCAAGTTTTAAGTCACTAAAACGACCGTGCTAGAACCACGTGACTCAGGGAATGCCTTACACCTTCTCCCCGATCAACATACCAATCAATCCTTAAAAACCATACGAACTTAGTCAAGCCTTCAAAACCACATCGAACAACATCAAAAACACGAATTACACACGAATTCGAGCCTAATGAACTTTGAAAATTTTAAATTCTACAAACGACGTCGAAACATATCAAATTCCGTACCAATGACCTCAAATTTTACACAGAAATCGCAAACGATACTAGGGACCTACTTCAACTTCCGAAATTCCATCCCGAGCCCTTTCCACTGCCATTCAAAATCGCCAAAATTCTAACTTTCGCCAATTCAAGCCTAATTCTACTACGGACCTCCAAATCATATTCCGAACGGGCTCCTAAGTCCAAAATCACCTAACTGAGCTAATGAAACCAGAAAAATTCAAATCCGAGGTTGTTTACAGATTAATCGACATCCGGTCGACTTTTCTAACTTAAGCTTCCAATTAAGAGACTAAGTGTCTCAATTCTCTTCAGAAACAAAAACGAACCCTCCCGACAAGACACAATAGCAGAAAAAGATACGGCGAAAGAAGTTATAGGGAATCAGGGCTCTAACACTCAATACGACCGGTCGGGTCGTTACAAATATCCCTCCCAAAATCTGCACCATCGCCGACCCGCTGCCACTGCCGCACTACTTAACCTCTACTTCTGGCCATTTTCAACTCAAAGATGCTAGTTTGCTTCTGGCGAGATGCTTAAACTCATTTGTATTAGTGTCTTCCCGAAAGAAACACGTGTTTCGGGGTTGAACAGTCGCTTATTGATTTCCCCAGAACCTTATCATTTCTCAAGTCGCATCAAATGTCACGACCCAAATTCCGACTCGGGTCGCGATGGCGCCCAACACCGGAGTCAGGAAAGACAACACCATTTTACTAACGAGATTACTTTACTTATTTGGATGTTCAAGTACTTGTCAAATTTTAAGTTAGGAAATCATTTAAAGAAAACAGTCCAGTGATGCAACTTGATTAAATGAAACTCAAAAGATCGTTTGCCAACATATACAGTATAGCAAAATACTAGGAAAACCAACTACGTGCGCCAAGACCTAGTGTCACAAGTCCACAGGCGACTAGTGGAGTATACAAAATAGACAAAATAAATGTACAACTTTCTGAAGGGTAGACAGAAATATCCAAAAATAATAGAAACTCCACAGTGCTGCTGAGGAACGCCAGGAAGAGCAGCTCACCGTGTAGTCTAATCCAGATAGTATAGGAAAAAGCTTCTCTTTGATAAGCGGTCATAGGGGAGTTAAGAAAGGATCTGATCGTAAATAGAGACTTCAACCTGTGCGGGGGTAGGGGCGGATGTAGCCAAGTGGATCAAGGCAGTGGATTGTGAATCCACCACGCGCGGGTTCAATCCCCCTCGTTCGCCCATCAATAAATGGACCGTTTGTTTCGGAGACACAAGACAAACCTAGAAATAATTTATTCTGCAAGTCATCTCGAGGCTTTCAAACGCATCCAAGCAATTGGTATCCGATTGAA
>ML244094.1:0-20204 GCA_005239495.1 Nicotiana undulata | reverse complement strand
TTGGGGGGGGGGGGGGGGGGGGAATCTGTGGTTAGGATAGGAATATACCTAGTCACCGTGCTTAATTAAATATTGTAATCTTAATGTGTTCGTAATAGATTGATTTCATAGGAATATAGGCGTTAATCTATTTTGAATAGGCGAGTAGTACTTCAAGAGAAGTCTACGAGAGCAATTGCTCTATTAATTAGATACCATGAGTGAATTGTATGAAAGGAATAGTTAACTAGAAGACAATAGGATTGGTGAATCGATCACAACCCTGGAATATCTGTCTCTACTGAATACACAACAATCATTTTGCTACTTGATAATTTGGTTACTACTTAGAATTATAGTTTAGTATAATCACCTTCTTGAACTCAATCTTTGCTTGACTGAATAACAATCTTGGTGAATTTAGTAGGTAGTTGATACAAGTCTCTGTGGGTTCGACACTCGACTTATTATTTTATTACATGTACGACCACGTATACTTGCGTGTGCATTTGGGAGCAACAAGCTTTTGGTGGTTGTCAACTCGGCAATGGCTTGCCCATGGTCTTGCAACTCTTTATTAAGGTGGATCATGTTTGGGTCACCTTTTGGAACATCGGCTCGGGATTTCCAAGCCGATGACGTTTCTGCCATCTCATCCAAAATCGCACATGCCTTCGTATAAGGCGTAGTCATGAAGTTCCCACCGGCAAATTGAGTCACTACACATTGGTTGGTTGTGTTTATCCCACGATAGAAAGTTTGTTGAATCATGTTCTCCGTTATATTGTTGTTGGGACATTCCTTAACCATTGTTCTATAATGTTCTCATATCTCGTGTAGTGGTTCATTAGGCTCTTCCTTCAATACCAAAATCTCATCTAGAAGTGTAGCCATGTGCCCCAGAGAGAATAAATTAGAAATAAAATTTTCTGCCAACTCATCCCAAGTATGAATAGAGTGGTTCAGCAAATGTTCCAACCAATCTAAAGCTTTCCCCCGTAGAGAGAAGGGAAAAAGCCTTAGCCTCAATGCATCCTCGGAGACATTTGTTTGTTTGCTCCTCCAACAAGTATTTAGAAATCCCTTCAATGTTTGTACGTATTTTGAGTTGGATCACCGGTGAAGAAACCCCGTTGCTCAAGCAAGTGAAAATCACATTGGTGATTTGAAAGTTGGATGCCCTAATACGGGGAGGGACGATTGCACTTGCATATCCTTCATTGGGTAATATTTATTGGCTTGAGGTTCAAGAGGAACCATATCAACTTGCTCATCCTTGACATCCACATCCCCCAAAGACAAAATTTCGAGCTCATTGTTCACCATGGTTGTACCT
This sequence comes from Nicotiana undulata, assembly GCA_005239495.1. Taxonomy (NCBI): domain Eukaryota; kingdom Viridiplantae; phylum Streptophyta; class Magnoliopsida; order Solanales; family Solanaceae; genus Nicotiana; species Nicotiana undulata. Next base: position 18,889 of record ML244094.1, on the reverse strand, counting down.
ATGACTTCTCACACAAGTTAGTAACACAGAAGGAAAAGAAGAGATTCCAAAAACACTCATAACTAACACCGTTTTAACTTACCGGCAACGACGCCAAAAACTGATGACGTCCACAACACACGTCAATAAGAGATATGATACAGTCGAATGCAATAATAATTATCCAACTGTGAGTCGGGGTCGAATCCACTGGGAGTTATAAGGGATGTTAGAAGTATATGTTTGAAGCAAGTTGTCACGACCAAAATTCCCATCCCTCAGTATCGTGATGGCGCCTAACACCACACTTGCTAGGCAGACCAATGTTAGAGGGATTCAATATTTAAAACAATTAAAATATAATACTAGGTCTAAAATTATTAAATAAACGAATACCGAATAGTGTGAGAAATACTAAAACGAAACTCGAAGTTAATTATAATATCTAGCTACCCAGGGTTTGGAGTCACAATTTACGAACTACTAAAGAATATTACAAGTAATTGGATCAAGAAATAATGTATAACTGTTTTGAATCAAATAAAACAACAATCTAAATAATGTAGAGAAGACTCCAGGAATCTGCGGACACCAGAAGATCTACCTCGTGTCTCCGTGCGAATAGTATTAGCTACTGCTTCAACTTAGCTCTGGCTAGTACCTGGATCTGCACAAAAAGTGCAGAGTGCGGTATCAGTACAACTGACCCCATGTACTGGTAAGTGTCGGGCCTAACCTTGGCGAAGTAGCGACGAGGCTAGGACAAGACACCACATAAAAACATGGACAGAGTAATCATGCTAACAGAAATAACAAAAAATAAAGATTATAAAGATAATCAAATAATGGGAAGGGAACATGCAGTGGGGAAATTCACATCAGGAGTGAGGAAAACAATAAGATAGAGTTAAACATTGATCAACAATAATTTTCGCAATTAAAGATAGAAAGGAAACCTTCACGGCATCACCCTTTGTACTTTTATTCTCATCCTCACCAAATAATAAATAGATTACACGGCATCACCCTTCGTGATTTTACTCTCATCCTTACCAGATTATAAATAAGAATACACGGCATCACCCTTCATGCTTTTACTCTCAACCTCACAATATAGATAAATTATGCACGGCATCATCCTTCGTGCTTTACACTCTTCCTCACCAATCACAGAATCATCAATAACATATAAAGAGGAATTTCACAAGATATTAGTATTTCATCATAGTTTCTATCATCATTTAATATTTCAATCTCAACTCAATGTTCACAATATTATCCATCTCAGTGGAACCGGATACTAATATTTCAACATTTCAATAACAACAATAATCATAGATGATAGGCTTTAAAACAACCAAAATAACAAGAATTAACTTTCACTCGCATGTTAAGACCTGACCACAACGTATAGGCACTCGTCACCTCACCTATACATTGGATTTAGCAAGAAAACAAGTAGTAAGTAGTCACACCATACTTATACCCTCAAGCTAAGGTTAGACACAACACTTACCTCATATCTGCAGACCACTCACTGCTCAATTACAACTTTTCCTTTTGAATTCACCTTCAACACACTCGTATCTAATCATAATTAGTTCAATATAATTAATCAGAGCTAAAGGAACTAACTTTAATGCAAAATTATGTTTTTCCTAAGTTTTCTAAAAAAAAGTTAAAATCGACCCTAGGCCTGCTTCGTCCAAACTCGGGGTTCGGACCAAATTCAGTTTACCCATTCACCCCCGAGCCCGAATATGTAATTAGTTTCGAAATCCGACCCCAATTCGAGGTCAAAATTCATTTTTTTACAAAACTCTATAATCCTACCTAAATCCCCAATATCTACCATGAAAACCCTTGATTTTATATTGAAAAGTGATGAATAATATTAGGTAATCAAAAGATAATAGTTTAGAATCGTTTACCAACACTTTGGGGATGAACTTGTGGTTTGAAAATCGCCTCTAGGTCTTTTTAGTTTGAAAATATAAAAAAGAATGGTTGTTGCCCGTGTTGATTCTAATTTAAGTCGCTGGACAGGCCTTCATCGCGTTCGCGATGGGCCTGTCGTGATCGCGTAGAGTAATAGCCCAGTGGCCTTCGCGTTCGCGTAGGAAGGGACGCGTTCGCGATGCTTTGCTGCCTGGGGTCGTCGCGTTCGCGACCAGGTGGGCGCGTTCGCGTAGAGAAAAGGCGAGTCCCCTCCCCCAGGCCCATTACTCATCGCGTTCGCATAAGACGAACCCCATTCGCGAAGGGTACTCCCTCCAGTGCTTCGTGTCGCATCCAAGACTCCGCGTTCGATGAAGAACAAAATCACTGTGCACCAAATACAGCAAAACAACAGTTATTTCTAAGTTCAAAACATCCCGCAGCCTATCCAAAACTCACCCGAGCCGTCGGGGCTCTAAACCAAACATGCACACAAGTCTAAAAATATCATATGGACTTGCTCGTGCGATCAAATCACGAAATAACATCTAAACTATGAATTTAACCTCAAAACTCATGATTTTTCTCAAAAAGACTTTCATTTCCCTATTTCTCAATCGGACATCCGAATCACGTCAAATAAACTCTGATTCTCACCAAATTTAGTAGATAGTACTTAAACATTATAATAAACCTGTATCAGGCTCTGAAACCAAAATATGAGCCCGATACCAACGATTTCAAATATTAATTCATTTCTTTATTTCATTAAAAATCCAGCACAACAATCTTCTTTCTAAAATTGATTTAACAGCTTTCCGGTTTCATGCCCGGATTGCGCACGTAAATCGAGATAAATAGAATTAGATCTTTTTAAGGCTAGTGAGACCGGAATCGAGTCTTAATTCATAAGATGACCCCTTTGGGTCATCACAATCTCCACCTCTAAAACAAACGTTCGTCCTCGAACAGACATAGAAAATTACCTGAACTAGCAAAAAAGTTGGGATATCTACTCTGCATGTCCGACTCGGACTCCCAAGTAGCTGCCTCAACAGGCTGACCTTTCCACTGCACTCGAACTGAAGGATAACTCTTTGATCTCAACTGATGAACCTGCCGATCTAAAATGGCTACCGGCTCCTCCTCATAAGTCAAATCTTTGTCCAATTGGACAGAGCTGGAATCTAACATGTGGGACGGGTCACCATAATATTTTTGGAGCATAGACACATGAAATACCGGATGAACCAAGGATAACCCTGGAGGCAACGCAAGTCAATAAGCTACCTCCCCCACTCTATCAAGAATCTCAAATGGCCCGATATACCTAGGTCTCAACTTGCCCTTCTTCCCAAATCTCATAACACCCTTCATGGGCAATACCCAAAGTAATACTCTCTCTCCAACCATGAATGCCACATCAAGAACTTTACGGTCGGCATACCTCTTTTTTCCTAGACTGAGCTGCACGAAGTCGATCCTGTATAATCTTGACCTTGTCCAAGGCCTCCTAAACTAAGTCTGTACCCAATAACCGAGCCTCTCCCGGCTCAAACCATCCAACTGGCGATCTGCACCGCCTATCATATAATGCCTCGTAGGGAGCCATTTGAATGCTCGACTGGTAGCTATTATTGTAGACAAACTCCGCTAATGGCAAGAACTGATCCCAAGAACCTCCATAGTCAATAACACAGGCGCGAAGCATATCCTCTAAGATCTGAATAGTACGCTCGGATTGCCCGTCCGTCTGAGGATGGAATGTTGTGCTCAACTCAACCCGTGTACCCAGCTCATGCTGAACTTCCCTCAAAATGTGTGAATTAAACTACGTACCTCGATCAGAAATAATAGACAAGGGCACACCGTGAAGGCGAACAATCTCTCGAATATATATCTCTGCCAACCACTCCGAAGTATAAGTACTTTCCACATGAATAAAATGTGCTGATTTAGTCAGTCTATCCACAATAACCCAAACAACGTCGAATTTCCTCTAAGTCCATGGAAGTCCAACAACGAAGTCCATAGTGATACGCTCCCACTCCTACTCAGGAATCTCTATCTGCTGAAGTAAACCACCGGGTCTCTGATGCTCATACTTTACCTGTTGACAATTCAAGCAACGAGCCACATAAGCAACGATGTCCTTCTTCATCCTTCTCCACCAATAGCGTTGTCGTAGGTCGCGGTACATCTTGGCAGCACCTGGGTAAATAGAATACTTAGAACTGTGAGCTTCACCAAGGATTAACTCCCGAAGCCCATCAACATTAGGCACATATATACGACTCTGCATCTTCAAAACACCGTCATCACCAATTGTAACCTGCTTGGCACCCCTGGTGCCGAACTGTGTCCCTGAGGACCATCAAATGCGGGTCATCATCCTGTCGATCTTTGATACGCTCCAATAAAGAAAACCGAGCGACTGTATAAGCTAAAACACGACTAGACAAAATATCCAGCCTCAGGAACTGATTAGCCAAAGTCTGAATATCTGAAGCTAATGGTCTCTTATCGACTGGAAGGAATGCAAGGCTGCCCATACTCACCGCCTTCCTACTCAATGCATCGGCCACCACGTTGGCCTTCCCCGGATGATATAATATGGTGACGTCATAATCTTTCAGTAAATCTAACCATCTCCTCTGCCTAAAATTAAGATCATTTTGGTTGAACACGTACTAGAGACTACGATGATTCGTGAAAAACCTCACACGACACACCATAGAGATAGTGCCTCCAAATCTTCAATGCGTGAACAATGGTTTCCAATTCTAAGTCGTGGACATGATAATTCCTCTCATGAACTTTCAACTGCCGAGACACATATGCAATCACCCTTCCCTACTGCATCAATACCGCTCCAAGCCCAACACGGGAGACATCACAATATACCGTGAAGGATCCTGAACCTGATGGTAACACTAATACCAGTGCTGAAGTTAAGGTTATCTTGAGCTTCTGGAAGCTCGCCTCACACTCGTATGACCATTTGAATGGAGCAACTTTCTAAGTCAATTTAGTCATTAGGGCTGCTATAGATGAAAACCTCTCCACAAAACGACAGTAGTAACCCGCCAAACCCAAGAAGCTCCTGATTTCCGTGGCTGATGTGGGTCTAGGCCAGTTCTTGGTTGCCTCTATCTTCTTAGTATCAAACTGAATACTCTTTGCTGATACGATGTGACCCAAGAAAGCTACTGAATCCAACCAGAACTCACACTTTGAAAATGTTGCTTACAACTGACTATCCGGAGGTGCTGCTCATGCTCCTCCCTACTGCGGGAGTATATTCTAATATCATCAATGAACAAAATTATGAAGGAATCCATAAGGCTTAAAAATCCGATTCATCAAGTCCATAAAGGTTGTTGGGGCATTAATCAAGCCAAAAGACATCACCATAAATTCATAGTGCACATACCTCGTCCGAAAGGCTGTCTTAGGGACTTCGGATGCCCTAATCTTCAACTGATGGTAGCCCGACCTCAAATCAATTTTTGAAAACACCCTGGCACCCTGAAGATGATCAAATAAATCATCAATTCTCAGCAATGGATATTTATTCTTGATAGTAACTTTATTTAACTGTCGTTAGTCTATACACATTCTCATCGATCCATCCTTCTTCTTCACGAACAACACCGGTGCGCCCCAGGGCGAGACACTAGGTCTAATGAAGTCCTTATCAAGAAAGTCCTGCAACTGCTCTTTCAATTCTGGTGGGCCATTCGGTATGGAGGAATAGAAATGGGCTGAGTGCCCCGAGCCACATCAATGCAAAAATCAATATCCCTGTCGGGTGGCATCCTCTGTAGGTCTGTAGGAAATACCTCGGGAAACTCACGAACAATATTTTTGATGTTTTTTTTTCAAATATATTAAAGGCCTAGGGATGTGACCATGACCTAGATGTTTGCCTAATGGGATAAAGACGTTAACTCTTTTGTCTTATAGCTCTCAACTCTACGTCACCCACTCAATACCTCTCGATCAAAGAGTGATTTTGCCTAATTTGGCTTTCTCAAGTCCAAATGGGTATCAAACAAAATAGTTGATATGAGCTTAAGTCGGGTTCTTACTATCTCTAGTTTGAACCCTTTAATTAGGCTAATCAATCTCTCAATAAACCCAATTCCTTGTTAGCCAAGTTATCCTATACTAGGTCTCTCTTACTCAAGTAGAGACTATGTCAAATAAGTATGAATCAATGTTTGCATCCATTAATTCTAAAATTGAAGCATGAACTAAGCCAAATAACAAGACCAAATCATAAACAAGCATTAAATTAATCACCCATAAGGTTTACACACTAGGGTTAGGTCACACCCCTAGTGAAAATCTACCTACTCATAATGGGTATTGAAGAGAATAAAGAAGAAAGTCTAATTAAACCCATAATGAAAGATTAAAATGATGAAATCTAATGTTAATACACCAAAATAATGTAAAACTTCCTAAAGCGGTAAAAAGAAACGGCTACAATAACATTTAATTTTCAAACTTGACCTAATTTCGTGAAACTCGTCTATTTATATAGGGTCAAAAATCGCAGACAAAAATGCCCCTCGGGAGGTTTTGCAGCTGCACAATTCCATGTGCGGTCCGTAGATTTCTCCAACTGGCTGGAAGGTGAGTTATGCGACCACACATTTCTAAACAACAGTCGCGAGGCAACTTCTGCGGCCGCACGATTCTTATGTTATCCGCACCTCACAAAAGGCTCCATGACTTGTTCTTCTTGCATATTCTCTGAACTTTGCATGTTTTTTATTAAAATCCCAGTTCTGCGGCCACACAGTTCATGTGCGGTCTGCACATTGCTGAAAGCCCTGTTAGGTTTTTCTTCTTGGTTTGCAGCCGCAGATGGAATTCTGCGGTCCGCAATTTCGTTTGCGGCTGCAAAATTCCTTATGCGAACCACACATTAGTGCTTCTGCGTCCTTTATTGCCTTGTGCTTCAATACACTTCTTGTTGAGTCGTATTTCATCTCAAGAGATCAAACCTCCAGCATTCTTGCAATTTGCACAATTTCATTAGTTTTGGGAACACAATTCAATACTTTCGGAACAAAGCAAAAGTTGAAAGGTGCTAATAAGTAGTCAAAATCCCCACTTATCAATGTACACAAGGTTGAGAACTTGACAAATGAACTAAAATCTCTTGGAATTATTATCCATGAAGAAGAAAGAGTTGAGAAGCTACTTACAAGGGTCTTGCCAATCACTTGGGAAAGCAAGATCACTGCCATCCATAAATCAAATAACATCGCCACCCTCTCACTTGATGAATTATTGGGAATCTCACTGCCTATGAACTTAGGAGAAAAACCATAAATGGATGTAGCTAAGAAGGAAAGGAGCTTGGCACTCAAAATCACTGAAGGTTATGATTTGGAAGATGATGAAATGGCTATGATCACCAAAGACTTCAAGAAGTACCTAAGGAGAGGAAAGGGTTTTTTAAGAAGTGGAATCAACAGCAAGGCAAAATCTCCTGAGAAGCAAATCAATGATGGCTGCTAAAAGTTTGGAAAGACTGATCACCACATCAAAATCTGTCATTTGTGGGAAATTGAATGGAAGAAGGAAAGAGATGAACGAATAAACAAGAAGAAGGAACATGTTCAACCCAAGAAAAGAAACAATAAAATATCAACTAAGGCTATGGTCACTGCTTGGGGAGAAAGCTCATATGACGATAATGATGATGAACGAGCACTTATGGCCGTTGGAGAGTCTGATGAAAAAAACTGAGGTAAGGATTTTTCATCTCAAAGACAAGATTAAATTTTTGTCTAAAGAAAGGTTACTCGTGTTACTATTAGAGCTAATTGATGAATCTGAGGATGTGAATAATGAGAAGGAAGAACTATCAAAAGAATGTGTGGTATTGAAAGCTAAGTGCAAAAACCTGGAACTTAGGGCTTGTGAAACTGAAAATACTGTGTTGAAGAACTCATGCACTTGACACAACCGTCCTAGAACATAGATTTGAAAATCTAAGATTGAAATTAGGAACAGGAAAAAAGACAGTTGATCACACACAACTCACTTTAGAAGAAAATATAGGAAAAATGAAAGATGAGTTGTATAAGAGGGATAAATAGGTAAGAGTCCTATAGGAGGATCTAAACAGGTCAAGCATGAGTTAGACAGAACTTGTAAATGGAACATGTCTTCTAATGCACTTTCATGGCTACAAGAACATCATAATAGCAACAGAAGAGGACTTGGATTTGGGAACTCTGCATGGGATCCCAAAAGCAAGTACCACACACTCCCTGAGAATAGGATTTTCACACATTATAGTAACACTGGTCACTAAAAGAGTGAATGTACTGCTAAATAGAAGCGTATCAAAAGAACAAAAAATTTGTTCTAGGAAAACATAGGCTGCCAAATTGGGCTAAAAGGAATGTAATTTATCCTTTTGCCTACAAAAAGGGACCCAAACTAGTTTGAGTTACTAAGACTAACCCCTGATTTCTTTTTATAGGTCCAAGTGAAGGGGAACAACCAAATATGGTACATGGATAGTGGCCACTCAAAGCACATGACAGGAAACAAGACCAGTTCTTTTCACTTAAGGACCTTAAAGGATGTAATGTCTCCTTTGAAAATGGAAAGAAATGTGAGATCATTAGGGTTAGAAAGGTAGGCAAGACTGATTCTCACTCTATTGAAAATATTTACTTGATAGATGGACTTAGGTACAATCTAATAAATGTATCACAATAGTATGATAGAGGTAGAATGGTGGCCTTCACCTCTACAAAATGCTTTGTGATAATCTTACCACTGACAAGATAGATTTGCAGGGAAACAGTGTGAATAACATATATGTGGTGGATCTGTCCACACTCACTACTACAAATAAGACCTTTAGCGGCAATAAGGCAATGGTCGCTAATAAATTTCTTAAGCTTAAATATTAGCGGCATATGACCATTAACCACTAAAATATATCTTTTTACCGACAATAAAAAATAATAGTCACTAAAAATTACTAATTGAAATTAATATTTTATTATTTTAACTTTCCCTCCGCACAAAGAAGAGAAAATCTTTCCCCCCAATTTTTTTGATACATTTTACGGTTCCCTCCCCAATTAGAAAACAATAGAACAACCTCCCTAGTTGAATCGACTTCCAAAGAGCCCCAACTCGTTGTTGCGTCAACGCCAGTGCAGCTTCCATTGCGCAACGCCCTAATCGACTTCCAAAAAACCCTAACTCGCTGCTGCGTCAACGCCAATGCAGCAATGTTGGTGCGATTTACAGTGTGTCAACGGCAATTCCCATCTTCTTCCCAGGTAAATTCTCTTCTCTTCGATTTTACAATCGATTTACAGTAGACCAGTTCAAATCGATGTGCAGAGCGTCAATGGCAGTGTTAACTTCTCTTCTTCCAATCAATTTATAATAAATCAGCTCTTTTCAATCGGTTTACAGTAGATTTTGTATTGATGTTGGTCGATTTATTTACAGTAAATCAGTTCCTAACTCGTTGTTGCGTCAACAGCCTGTTGTAGTGCCCGTCCATCTTCTTCCCCTGTTAACTTCTCTTTTCCCCTCTTAAATTAGTCGTTTGCAATCGATTTACAGTAGATTTTGGATTGATGTTTTTCGATTGATTTACAATAGATTCTGTGTAATTTAATCTGGTAAAAGTCATGTTATATGGCTGTTCTTATTTGGATGTAGAAAATCCTAATTTAGGAAGTTTGTTTCGGCCACTTATCTTTTATATCTAAATTTCTCGTGTGTTATAAACCAATTTTTGGGAAAGAAACTCATATAGTTTCCGAGGCTAATGTTCTTTTACATGGTTAATGAAGGCAAAGATGCATGCTATTTAGAATAGGAAATGTGTTATTTTTGACGTAACCGTCTTGTCTTCAATGATTGCACAATGGTATCTCCTTCATTACCTGGGATAACCCATGCCATTCTGTAGCTATGATTTACAACATATTGGAAAACCACAGCAACATGTTGTAATTCAGCCCTAATGTAGATTTATGTTTATAGAGAAGCTGATATGACAAAAGAACGGATTTAGAAACTTTTGAGTGCGGGAGCCAATGTGGTCCTGACTTCAAAAGGGATTTACGACATGGCACTAAAGGCAAGTTGCTAAATTTAGTTGTTTCTTTTCATGGTTTGTTGTCTCCTTCAAATGCTCTTTACTCTGTTGAGAATTAGTTCGTCTTAGGTACCTGTGAGCTCATACTTAAGCTTTCTTTGAAAGGGTAACAAAGGTCTAGTGGTTCTCTTTATCTTTCCTGGCACGTTCTTGATAACTAGAACCCTCATTGGGCTGGTATCTTGCAAATAACTTAGTAGGCGTTTGGACATAAGAATTGTAAAATTCCAAAATAGGTGAAAATAATATTTGAAATTTAGAGTTGTTTGGACATAAAATTCAGTTTGGGTTGTTTTTGAAGTTTTGTGAGGGAATATTTTGAAAAATAATTTTTTGGAGTTTTTCAAAACTTCGAAACTTTCCAAAATGCATTTTCAAGTGAAAATTGGAAATTTTATGAACAAACGCTGATTTCGGGAAAAATAAAATTTCTTTGGAAAAAGGAAAAAAATTGATGTCCAAACGGGCGCTTGGTTGCATTGATATGTCGAATCACTGGTGGATTTTACTGTGATGTCAGTATCCTTGCAAACAATTGTCTCTTTAGGTGCCGATAATTTTTTTAGATCTTTATTTAATAACTTAGTTACCTTCTAACAAAAACTAAAATGGTAAAAAATATTTAGCTCTTGTTGTGGATGTATATGTGGCTGTCATGGCAGCATTATTTCTAAATGTTGTAGCTAGAAACATCCATATCCGGCCTTTACTTAACAATAACTTATCTCTGCAAAACAAATTCCATCTTGGCTACTTCTTTTTGTTTCTTGGTACTTCTGTCTAAAGTATGATGATTGGTGAAGCTTCTGATCTGGAAAAAAGTGTGATTGGGGAAGCCAGTGCAGTTAGGTCTAACTTCATGTTTTTCTGTTTCAGTTTTTTGTGGAAGCCGGTGCCATTGCAGTTAGACGTGTACGCAAAGAGGATTTGCGCCATGTTGCCAAGGCAACCGACGCAACTGTGGTATGTTCACTAGACCGGTATGGGAATTTTTGCTTTTATTGGCTGTTTCCTACTTTGCTCTCTTAGTGTTTCAAACTCCCAAACTCTTGGTTTGACGTGGAGTGCTCGTCCAACTTAAGCAACCTCACTTGTTTGTGTGTAAAATTACACCCCACCTCTTATTGTTGTTACAAGTATTCTTAATCCTTCTATGAAGTTGTACTAAAATCAGACTGGAAAAAATTGTTCTAATTATTTGGCGATACCTAGTGTTAGTATGCACTTTTTCATGGTCATGTCGAAAAAGATTAAACTTGTGCAGAGAGTGCTATCATGTAATCCGCAATACGCTCATTTTATGTAACGGTAATATACTATCAACATAGCTCCAAGAAAGTGCGGAGAAACATTTACAGCAGGATATCATAAGCATAGGTAGAGCCCCTCCAAAAAATAAAGACCATGTAATCACTAATCTGAGATAGAATTGCTTTATGGAATTCTATTATAGCGTTGATAATTCAGATGAGCAAGTGGAGTATCATATGAAAGACCAAAAGGTTAGAAATTTTTAATTGAATGGAGTTAGGATCAAGAAGAATGAATATAACCTACTTTTAGTGAGTTCTTACTTGGTTTACAATATTTGGAGTTAACTGTATTCCCATTGGGAGGACATCAAATCTCTTACCTTATGAAAGTAGTATATGATAAGTTGTCTTCACTTTAAATAGTTGTTGGACCCCCAGTAGGGGGTTGCGGAACCAAAGAGAAGCAATACTGTGGGTAGGAGAGTGGCGATGATTTTGGGCATGTAACAGCAACAATTATTGGTAATTACCATAATCATTTCTGTGAACATGGCATGGTGCTCATATATTGATGATATACATGTCTCAACATTTGCAGATATAGAAGGAGAAGAAACTTTTGAACCATCACTTCTTGGACATGCTGATGAGGTAGTGGAGGAGCGGATTGCTGATGATGATGTGATTATGGTAAAAGGAACCAAAAACTCAAGTTCGGTAAGTAGTTGCACTGAATTTTGAGTTTATTTTAGATGTTCTGATTACATGTTTGAAACTGCACAATAGTTTGAGGCTATTCTTGTAGTTTTTTTTTGTGACTCTTATTGTGGCTCTTCTGATGTATCTTTTCTTTCCAAAATGAAGTTTGTGTTGAATCTCAAAGGTTATGAATATGGATTGACCTACTGCTTTATCAGGTTTCATTAATACTTAGAGGTGCAAATGACTTTATGCTTGATGAGATGGAGAGGGCCCTCCATGATGCTTTATGCATTGTGAAGAGAACACTTGAGCCAACAATGGTAAGTCCTTGCATCCACTAACTACCATTTTCTGAAAGCAGTGGTCAGTGTTTACATTGATCCAAAGTGTACAGATAACAGGTTATGCGAGGCGTGTCAAAATTTATAAGCTTGATGTAGGGAAGCTTATTCTCTTATACTTGTTATACTATGTTTAGAACTAGAATAAGTGTAGATTATGAGTTTAACTTCCTTATCCAAAAGAAAGGATATCATTTTAACATGTTTGATGAACTAATGTACTAGTGTCGTTACATGGTAGTGATTAGGGGTGTAACTCCATATTTAGAAATAGTTTAATAGTCTATGGTACTTCAATGATTCCGATTTTTTGCTGCTAGTTGTTGTACGTTGCTTGTGGATATCTTCCAGCACAATAATTTGACTTGGCCAAGTAGTAAATTTACTACCATAATTTCCATTTTCTCTTGGTTGTATAAAGAAGTAGTGAAATTATGTGAAAATATAAATGAACTTCCAATGAAGATTTTGTCTTTCATGTGATTGAATTGCAGAAAACTGAGCAGTTGCAGGTTGTTTGAATTGAATCCTTTATAGTTAACATTAAGATATCTTTCTTTCTTTATAGTTAACATTAACTTCCAACAGGTTGTTTGAATTGAATCCATCTGCATTTGTTTTCTTTGTCGTCAATTCTTTTGTCTAACAATGAAGACTAAGCTAAGTGGGGGAAGATTGGAATAGTGGTATTTACCTGAATAAGCAGTGAGAGAGATACTCGATTGTAAATTGTGTATTGTGGAGGTTTTTGGTTGGTATGGAATTTTGAAGATATTTTTTCCGCATTGTATTTTATCTTCTGATATAATTATTTTATAATTTCAGGTTTATAGTTTGATGCTCGATAATTTAGCGGGTGAAAGATTTCATGATGATGAAAAGTTGCGGAAATCGTTTGAAGACCATCATTCGTCTGGATTAGTTATATTATGACATTAGCTATTTAGTTCAAACAATATAAGTTTAGTTATTGTGACATCAGTATTTTTGATTAGTACTTTCTTTTATTTGTTAAGATTTAATGAGATATATTGTGTTTTTTTAATTAATATTAATATATTTTCTTATTTGGGTCATATTTTGGATAAATGTAGTAACTATTATTAATGGTGGCTACAACATTGCTATTACCGCTTGTGACTTTTAGCGCTAATTTTAGTTAGATATACCAGCTATATATATGGACGATAAATGGGGAAATTAAGATGTTTTACAAGGGATATTGCAGCTGTTATAATTGATGTAAAACAATTATTGTTAAAAATATTAACTTTTAGCGGCAATTTAGTTAAACATAGTAGCCACTAAAATAGTAGACTAAGATATTTTCAGAAGGGATACTATGGCCATTTTAATTGCCACAAGATAATTGTCGTTAAAGATGCAAACTTTTAGCGGCAATTATTTTAAATTTAGCGGCTATAAAAATGGATGCTAAAGGAGTATAATTGCCGCAAACAATTGCCATTAAATATGTGAACTTTTAGCGGCAATTATTTTAAATTTAGCAGCTATAAAAATGGTTGCTAAAGCAGTATAATTAGTCGTTATGGATTAGATTTAGTTGCAATTATAATTGCCGCAAATAATTGCCGCTAAAGATAATAATCTTTAGCGGCAATAAATCTTACCTTTTACCATCTTTTGTGACAATAGCCGCTAAAGGCTTTAGCGACCCCAGCATCAACGGCCAAACACTAATGGCCGGTAAAACTTATAGCGGCCATTGTTATTGCCGTTAAATCTGTTTTATATTGCCGCTAAAGTCCATTTTTGTTGTAGTGACTTTCAGTTAATGAACTCACTTTCTTAAGTATGTTGGATAATGATCCCCTCCTTTGGCACAAGAGATTTGGACATGCCAGTCTAAGTCAACTCAACAAACTAGTCTCCAAGGACCCGGTGATAGAGTTGCCCAACATTAAGTTCAATGAAGATAAATTTTGTGAGGCTTTTGCAGGGGGGAAGTAGGTAAGATCCTCTTTCAAAAGCAAGAAAACGGTAAGCACTACCAGGACAATGGAACTAGCCCATATGGACCTTTGTGGGCCAATTAGAACATTGAGCAGAGGTGGTAAGAGATATGTTATGGTACTTGTTGATGATTACTCTAGGTTTACTTCGACATTGTTTTTAACATCTAAAAATGAAGCATTTGACATGTTCACTTCTTTTGTTAGAAATAACTTATAAATAATTAGGTAATCAGCTTGCATCAATTAGGTCTGATCATGGTACTGAATTTGAGAATGCTAAATTTGCTGAATTTTGTGATGATCATAGCATAAATCATAACTCTCTACTCCTAGGAATCCACAACAAAATTGAGTAGTTGAAAGAAAGAATAGGACAATGGAAGAAATGTCTAGGACTATGCTTCTTTCTAGTAAACTGCCCCATAGCTTCTGGGTAGAGGCTGTGAACACTGCATGCTACATCATAAATAGGTGCATGACTAGACCTCTTTTTGATAAGACTCCCTATGAGTTACTTAAAGGGAGAAAATAAATATATCTCATCTTAAGGCATTTGGATGTAAGTGCTTTGTACATAATAATGGTAAAGACTCCCTAGTTAAGTTTGATCTCAGAAGTGATGGGGGAGTATTCTTGGGATATTCTTCACATAGTAAAGTTTATAAGATTTATAACAAAAGAACTATGTGTGTAGAAGAAAGTGTACTTGTGGTTTTTGATGAAACTAACATTCTTTCTGAGAGGCAGGAACGGGATGATAAAGAAATTGGGTTGGTAAGAAGCTCAAATGAAACCATAGCCCAGACTGAAGTTGCACCAGAAGAAGGAACATGTTACGGAATAGGTCTTTCCACACATGGCAACCTAATAAGGGGAACTGAGCAAAGAGGAACTGATCCTCAAACCTCGAGGGAACCTGTCCATGAACATATTCCTCAGCAAAAAAAACATTAGGGGAAACCAGCTGGTTGTGAAACCTTACAAATATCAAATTTCTCATTCCATTGAGAACATAATCACTAATCCAACCTCTGGAATCAAAATCATATCTTCTTTGAAGAATCACTGTGTTTTTGATACTTTCTTATCTCTTATTGAACCTAAAAATGTTGCTGAGGCTTTGTAGAATGCAGACTGGGTGAATGCAATGCAATATGAACTCAACCAATTTGAGAGAAGTCAAGTTTGACATCTGGTACCAAGACCCAAGGACAGATAAGTAATTGACACAAAATGGGTCTTGAGTAACAAACTTGAAAAAGATGGAACGGTTACAAGAAACATGGCAAGATTGGTGGTTCAAGGATATAGTCAAGATGAGGGAATAGACTATGATGAGAATTTTGCTCCAATTGCAAGATTGGAAGCAATTAGACTCTTTATAGCCTTTGATGCGTACATGGAATTCACTCTACATCAGATGGATATCAAGAGTGCCTTCCTCAATGACCATCTAAAGGAAGAAGTGTTTGTCAAGCAAGGAATGTCATGATCATGTGTACAAGCTTGACAAGGCACTTTATGGGCTCAAGCAGGCTCCATGAGCATGGTATGAAAAATTATCAAAATTCCTACTTGAGCATGACTACAAGAGAGGTAAATTTGACAATACTTTATTCTTGAAAGAAAAAGGTAAAGATCTCTTGGTAGTTCAGATATATGTTGATGATATAATGTCTGGAGCAACTACTGACAATTTAAGTAAAGAATTTGCTAAACTAATGGGGAATGAATTTGAAAAGAGTATGATGGGTGAGCTTAATTTCTTTTTAGGCTTACAAATTAAAAAAAATTAAAATGAAACTATAATCTATCAACAGAAGTATGTGAAAAAGTTGCTTAAAAGGTTTAAAATATAAGACTCCAAAGAAATTGACACTCCTATAGCAACAACCACAAAATTAGATATAGATGAACCCGGTTCATCTGTTGATCAAAATATATATAGGGGAATGATTGTCTCTTTATTATACCTCACTACTATTAGACCTGATATTATTTTCAGTGTAGACCTTTGTGCTAGATTTCAAGCAAATCCAAAGGAGTCTAACTTGACATGTGTCAAGAGGAACTTGAGATACCTAAAAGGCACTACAGACCTTTGTTTATGGCATACAAAAGGTAGTAATTTCAACTTAGTGGGATATGCTGATACTGATTATGCAGGTTTTCTTGTGGATAGAAATAGCACCTCGGGTATGGAATACTTTCCTGGCTCATGTCTTGTGTCTAGGGCCACCAAAAAGCAAAATTATGTGGCCTTGTATACTGCTGAAGCTGAGTATATGGTTTCTGCCTCATGTTGTGCTCAATTGTTGTGGATCAAACAACAATTAATGGAATTTGGAATTGATGTATGTTGTATCTCCATCTTTTGTGATAACACCGGTGCAATTAGTATGACCAAGAACCTGGTTCATCACAAAAGAACTAAGCACATCGATGTTAGGCATCACTTTTTGAGGGACAACTATGAAAAATGTTTGATCACTATGGAATATTGTGCTACTGACAAGAAAATAGCTAACATTTTTACAAAAGCTCTAAGTAGATATCACTATGAAAGGAACAAGTTAGAATTAGGGATTATTAAGATCACCTAAAAGGAAACAATTCTAACTCAATATTAATTTGGATAGATAATTTGTGAATTTTGTAAATAGTTAGATTAGGTTTTGCTCAATATCATACTTTTACTAATATACTCTTGTGCCATGTGCAAAAATATCTCATAAATCGTTAAAGATATTATCTATATTTTCATAGAAAAATTCAGACTTACACAAGAGAATTCTCAGTGAAGAACCTGGTTCATCAAGATTACATAGTATGTACTCTCCACTCCGCATATTTTGAAATAATTGTATTTGGATCATGAGAAAAGTGAGAGTCCTACTTAATCCTAACCTCCCTCAAGCCTAACCATTACAAATAAACCAGTTTCACCTAGAAGAAAGTCCCCAATGCCATAATTGCCTAGATTCTAGGGAACGTCTCCAATGTCTTTTCAAACTGACTCCCAGTTTGATTAGACTTCTGAGATTCTAAAAAGCTTTTGTTACCTAAATAAACTCTCACCTTACCCATTTTCTCACTTCTAATTTTTAGCCTCCAAATAATTCTTTCTATTTACTCTCATCTCTTCTATACACACATACTCTTATCTCTTCCATACACACATCAATGGCTAACCGTTCTAAAAACCCCTTATCACCACCCAAAGAATCATCAACTACCCCATTTATCACACCTTCAACCACACCCAGCTCTAAGAAAGGAAGGTTCAAGATGCTTGCTCGCAAATTAGTCGGTGGAGGAGATCAAATCAAGAAAATTAATGAGATATTGAGGGCAAGCCATGCAGAAGGACCCCAAAAATCTAAAGAATCATTGAAGTCTGCAGCTGAGGGGGAAGAAACTGTTTCATCTTAAATAGAGCATGTAAATATGGTCCTGAGGTTGCGTCTAAAATAATTTCTGGGGTCGCTCAGAATTTGGAGAACAAATTTGTTATGGTTGAAACTATTGTTGGGTTGCAATCACTGAATCTGGAAAAATTGGTGGTAAAGATAAAAAGAAAAAAGTAAAAGAGAGTGAGGATGATCAAGGTGATGTGAGGTAAAAGGGAAAAGAAGGAGTGGTTGAATCTTCACCTACTCCGACTGAGTTGACTGAGGAGACTTGGGTTATGGTGTTGTGGAGTGGGGATGCTACTGAGGAGGAAGAAAGCTAGAGAGAAGAAGAGGTTAGTGGGTATGGTGATGCAAGTGCAGCTGAGGGGTTGGTTAAATTGAGGAAGAGATTCCAAGAACCTGTTCCATCTATGCAGGAACCCCTCGAAGACCTACTAAAACGAGTGTCTAGCAGCTACAATTCAAAAAAAAAGAGTTCATGAGTTAAAATCCCTGGAACTTCTAGGGCAAACAAGAAGAGAAAGATTGTCTCTTCTATCCCGGTAGAGACTCCTCCTACAAGAGGAAGGTCTACAAAAAGTCAGAAGAAGTAGCGTAAGGTTGCACTGGAAAGAACCCTAGAAGAGAATAAAAAAAAAGTTGTTGCAAAGGGAAAGGAAAAAGTGAGTGAGCCCTAGAAGGTCGTGGGTTTTTCACCTTTTGAGCCAGGTGTTTTCCACGTAAAAATATTTTTATTCTTTACTTTCTGCCTTTATTATTCCGCAACAGTAGTATAAGGAACACAGAGAAGAACCAAGTCCTTATATAATTTGTGCACGCGAAAAATTGGACATCATACAAGTCACTCATCTCTTGTGTGGTATTGAAGTATAAAATAATATTTTTTTAATACATACAAATTTTGAGTTAAAATTAGGAAATTGTACCTCCTATAGAAAAGGTTGATACCTTATTTATTATAAATAAATACGCTTTTAAAAAATTATCTCCTATAGCTACCTTTTAATTTTTATAGCAAAATATCTATTTATGGTCACTTCCTATCTTTAAGACATTAAATACGTTGTGTATCTCTGTCACGACCCGAAATCCCACCTTTCAGACCGTGACTGCGTCTAACGTTGAACCC